>WITN01000843.1:0-36011 GCA_015025155.1 Lactarius quietus | reverse complement strand
CCTTATCTCTTCTCGCGTGACGTCGTTCCACGGACCCATTGGTTTTACCGAGTCGGCGTAACCCTTCCACTTGATGAGGTATTGGAGTTTGCGCCCTCCCCAGACCTTCTGAGTCATCCTTTTCGACTTGTATTCTTCCACGCCTTCAACCAATTCAGGTGGTGGGCGCAGGTAGTTTGCGCCATGCATGCGTGTTTCTTTTTGTATGGCGTCAGCAGGTCTGTGTGGAACACGTCATGTATCTTCCATTGCGGTGGTAATTTGAGCCGATAATTCACAGGGGACATCACCTGAACGATCTCAAATGGGCCTTGTCTCCTAGGCGCCAACTTGGGAGTTGGCTGATTGGTTCGTAGTTGTGCCCATCTAGCCATACTTGGTCTCCTCCAGGGTGTATCTGGGCGTATCCTTGTGTTTGATCCATGACTTCTGCGCCTTTATCATGTTCTCCTGCGCGCTCCGACGGGCTTCCATCAATTGTTCTAGTCTGGTAGATACGCTGGGCAGGTTGATCGTCCCTGGCGCCCATTTATCTCTGGGTGGTACCCCATTAGCGTGAAAAACGGGGTTTGCTTCGTGGTACTGTTCATCACGTTGTTGTGAGCGAATTCCGCCAGAGGTAATTGGGCGGCCCAGTTGTTTTGTTTCTGGTTTGCCCATAGTCGGAGGTACTGTTCCAACCACTGATTAGTGCGTTCTGACTGTCCATCGGTTCTAGGATGGTAGGCCGTCGACACGTTCTGTTGGATTTGGAGGGTCTTGCAAAGTTCCCTCATGAATTTAGCCGCGAATCGAGGGTCCCTATCGCTAATTATTTTGCTCGGGAGTCCGAATTGAGGGAGTACCTTTTGGGCGTATAGTATCGCAGTTTTCTTCTCCCGACATTGCTTCTCGACAGGGTAAGAATATTGACGCCTTCGAGCAATCGTGATCTGTAATCGTCAGAATCAAGTCGTATCTGTCTGACGGGGGTAACTTAGTTATGAAATCCACCGCGATAACTTCGAATGGGGTGGCTCCCAATCACGGGTAGATTGGTTCGAACGGTGCTTTGGTGGGTCTTGTGTTGACCTTGTGTCGTTGACACTCTGCGCATCCTTGTACGTAGTTCATGACGTCGTCCTTCATGTTTGGCCACCAATAGTGTCGGGATACCAACTCTTGCGTTTTTGCTATCCCTGGGTGGCCTGCGGTTAATGAGTCATGATGTTGTTTTATGACTTCCCTTAGCTCTTCGTCGTTAGTGGTGGTAACCACCACTCTTCCATTCTTGAACCAAACACCGTCTATCCTCTTTAGTTCATGGGGGTTTACCCACGCTTTGATTCTCGATTCTTCTTGTTTGACGGGGACTAGTGTAACCCCGGTGACCGTTCGTATGAATACTTCATTGGGTAACACCGTGACTCGGTCGTTGTCTTTTTCTCCAGTGTCGTAGTCTGGTCTTCTGGACAGGGCATCGGCCCTACCGTTGGCTCGCCCTTTGAGATGATGTATCTCGATATCATACTCTTCCAGTTCCAGTACTTCTCGAGCTACTCTTCGGCTAATCTTCTGTGGGTCTCGCCAGTACTGTAGGTTCATGTGATCCGAGAATACTCTGACCTTGTGTGGCGACCCCACCAATAGATATCTCCAATTCCTTAGTGCCTTCACGATGGCCAATAGTTCCAGGTTGTATATGTCGTAGTTTCGTTCGGCCTCGTTGAGGGTGGCCGAATAGAACGCGACTGGGTGTTTCTTGCCATCGGATCCCTTTTGCATAAGGACGGCTCCTACTGCGAATCCTGATGCGTCCACTTCGAGGTCGTATTGTTCCTTTGGGTCTGGATGAACGAGGATTGGGTTGCTTGTGACGCGTGCTTTAAGCGTATCGAAGGCCTCTTGTTGGGTTGGCCCCCAATGCCATTCGACGTCCTTCCTTGTCAGCTCGTTCATTGGTTTGGCGATGTTGGCGAATCCTCGAATAAAAGGACGGTAGAAGTTGCAAAAACCCAAAAAACTACGTACGTCCTTAACTTTGGTTGGTGTTGGCCATGTGCGGACGCCCGCTACCTTTGCTGGATCCATGCGCGTCATCCCCTTTTCAAGGATTACCCCCAGGTAATCAATAGACGGAACGTGGAATGCGCATTTCGATAACTTGAAGTAGAGGTCATGGGCTGCCGCAACTGCGAGAACGGCCGAAACTGCGGCCGTGTGTGCTTGGTTCGTCTGTTGGAAAGTGCCACAGTCGTTGGTGGCGACCGCAATGTCGTCCATGTATATCCGGATTTGTGTGCCCTCTGTGGCGAATTTTGCGATGATTGGTTGGTATATCTCGTTCATGAAGGCCTGGAAGGTTGCTGGTGAGTTGCAAAGTCCGAAGTACATAACTGTAGGTTCAAAAAGTCCTCGTCTCGTTTTGAATGCTGCTTTGTGTTCGTCTCCTTCCTTGATCCTGATGTTGTTATACCCCTGTCTGACATCGAACTTCGAAAACATGACCGCGCCTCCAAGGTCGCGCATCAAATCCGCTATTAGTGGGAGCGGAGTTTGATTTCGCACCGTCCACCGGTTTGTTGCTCGATAGTCTTGGACCGGGTGCAGTTTCCCATCCTTTTTCTTGATGAAGAAGAAGGAGGATGCGTAAGGTGATTGCGAGGGTCGGATGTAGCCCTTCTTGAGATGTTCGTCGATGAAGGCATCCAAGGCTTCATCCTCTGTTCGGGTCATAGGGTAGAGTCGGCATGATATCGAGGTTGGTGTGTTTGGTTGAAGCATTATTGCGTGATCGCAAGGTCGTCTTTCGGGCAACCTTGTGGACGCCTCTTCATCGAATACCTTTCGAAAGGCTTCGTATTGCGTTGGCAGTATGGCAACGTCCTCGTTTTTCGTTTTGGCCACGATGGCGTGTTCAATTGCGGGAACCATTACTCTTCGATTCCGCGCGTCTTTGTCTAGTTGTTCCGCGATGCTTTCTTTTGATGTCGTTAGGAGGTGGGCTAGTACGTTCCTCCTGTCGCTTGCGTTGACTGTTTTGATAGTGACTGGGAGGTGCGCTTGGTTGATGGTTCCCCTTTTCCAGTCGAACTGTGGTTCGTAAGCCGCCAACCATGGATACCCGAACAGGATATCCTCTTTTCCTATGTTGGTGACTAGGAACCGCATCTCCTTGTCGTTTCCATTGACATTGACTCGGAGAATGACATATTTTGTTATATGTCCGGCTTTGTTTGCGGTGTCGTCGATATTGTAGATTCGTTTGGGTGTGTCTAGCAATCGTGTTTTTATCCCCATTCGTTGGAGGAAGCTTTCGCTCACAAAATTATCAGTGGCTCCTGAGTCCACTAGTGCTTTTACTTCGGCCGTGTTGTAACGCGTGTGTAGTAGAACTGGAATTCGCATAGATCGGTAGCGCATGATGTACACAGAGTTACAATGAAGTGCCCTCACCCAGGCCGTCGGGTTCAGGCGTCTGAAAAATCCGTCCCCATCAACTTTTGTAGTATGAGGTCCTTTACGTCGTCTCCCTCGCTGGCTACTCCCCTCAGCCAGTCTTCTGCCTTGTCTTCGCTAGTCACCGGCTGTTGTTCGGTGCTCCTTATCTGCGTCTGCCTTTTGTTTTGGCGTGGTTGGCGACAGTCTCGGCTGATATGTCCCATCTTGTCGCAGTTGTAACAGCAGACCTGACTAAAGTCAGGTCGATTTCCTCGTTGCCTTTGTAGATATCCCCCTCTTGGTGGGAAGGGGGGTCGTGGGGCTCTGACCACGTCCTCTGCTCCTGCGAGTCTTCCTCGAACTCGATCTGCGCTCGTGTCCATTGTGTCGGGATGTGGTAGTGGAGCGAGGAGTTTTGCCAACGCTCCCGGTTGATTTCTGTTAGCGGACCCTTTGAACATGTCTAGGTTCCCGCGTACCGTTTGCATGTGGATCCACTTTTGCTGCCTTTTGAGGGCCGATGCTCTCCAGTCTTCATAGGTCCTGGGATCGTCGTGTTGATACATTGCTTCATAGAGCGTCCTTGGTAACCCTTTTATGAAGTACTTCAGGGTTTGTTCTGCGTTAATGTCGTAGCCCGCGTAGCGAACGAGCTGTTCGAATAGAGCGATATAATCGTCTATTTTTCCTTCCTTCATCTTTATTCCTGCGTCGAGCTGGGCTTGGGCTCTTTCCTTGCTGAGTACATTGGCGAATTGTCGCCGAAAGGCTTGTAGAACATTGTTCCACAGCCGATTGTCGAATTGGCTGACCCCGCGTGATACTTCTCGTACCAACCATTGGTTGGCCGACATGACCCAGGCGTTAACCAGGTCCCCTTGAACGTAAGTGAGGAACAACATAGCTTTTTGATATTTGTTCCTCATAGCCGTATGGCTAGCGTTGACTCCTGCGTAGATCTCCCATTGGAGTATGAAACCTTCGACTTTTGATCTGTCTCCGTTGAACAGACTTGGGGGGTTTCCTATAAACTTGTCCGTGGTATTGCCGCCTCCCTGAGGCATTCCTGGCGGTCCTCCTCCTCCCATGGGTGGCGGTCCTCCTCCTCCCATGGGCGGTGGTCCTCCTCCTCCCATGGGTGGTCCTCCTGGTGGGTTTCCTTGCTGTTGTTGCCGATAGACTCCTCTCAGTTGCTCGAATGGTCTAGGAGGTGGTTCGTTGTAGTCGAAATCGAACCCTCCTGGCTGGTCTGGCTGGTCTGGGCCCATGGCTCGTTGGGCTGCTTGTATGTCTTCTGGGTCCATGTTTACAACATGGCCTGTTCTCTCGTCGATGACCAACGGCATCGGTTCTTCGATCTGTGTTTTAGTGGCCATCCTAATTGGGTCAGGGATGTGTAACGTAGCTGTTTGAGTGATAATCTCCTCTACAGCAGGTTCTTCTTCTTGAATGTAGATAACTTCTGGCTCGTTCTCTGTTAATGGAGTTTGAGCCTGTTCACTTGTGTGACTGGTGTCCGTCCTTGCTGGTGTCCTATGCTGGAGTTCTGGTGATAGAGGTTCTGAGTGCCTCTCTTCTTCTGGTGCTCCATCGATTACTCCTTGCTCTTCGATGTCTCGAGCGTCTGATAGTGGGATGTTGCAGTTGAGGTCGTCTCCGGCTGGTCTAGCCGCTTCGAAGTATTCTTGTGTTCGGTTCCACCTGAGTTCTACCCAACAGCACCTTCCATGATGAAAGATGATTGGGTGAAATCGTTGCGCTGTAGCTGCCTCGGTGTAGTAGCCGGTGTTGTAGTGTTCTAATGCTCCGCTTCGTCTGTCGTCTGGGATTGTCCTCCAACGGACTCGGTTGATAACGTATCTTGCAGGGGCGTCTCTCTCCCTAGAGTTGATGATGAAGGGTTGGAAGTCCCAACCGTCTTTGGTGGTGATCGGCGCCACGGCGTGTGAAGGGAGCTTGACTCTAATGTTATGACCGTGGTCTGACTTAGACCTCGTCACACGATGGCGAGTAACGTGACTTAGCAAATGTGTGTCAACACACGAAGGTGTGACCGGTTTCCAAGGACTCCTGAAAGAGCCTTCCTAAGGGAGCGGACTAGAAGCGGGAAGAAGGAACCCGACTAGATTCGAGAGTGATACAAGAGAGTCAAGCTGTCGACTACATCAGTCGACAGCTGCCTTATAACTAGTTCTTGACCGTACGCCTTCGTCAGCGATACAGCCACTACTACTAATGCTCGGTAATCGTCCACTAATACTAACGCCTCAACTACTACCCTCAGTCATCGTACAGTAATAATATCAGTAATCAACATAGTTCTTATGAGTAAGATTCGGGAGCGACTCGTCATCCTGCTTACGATGGTAACCACGGCGAATCGTAACAGTAGGTGTATTTTCCTTTTCTCCCCCTGTCGTCTTTCTTGTGGTCCATGGCTGCCTGCCACAGGGGGTGGTTATTGCCATCCAGGGGATGGGTGAGGGCGTGGCTGTACGCGAAGCTTTTGGGCTTCTTGCCTAACTTGCGTTCGGTGTGGTCTTTATGCCAGTCCCGTGCCCATGCCTCAAAGGCTTTTTTGCGCGCCCTGTCTTTTTGGAAAGCCGCCGACTGGATCTGGTCCAGTCCTTCTGGGGGGTCATGTTGACAGGCTGCCTTTGCTAAGGCCAGCACCATTGTTTGCCTTTCGAGGGTATAGTCCAGTGGCGTCCACACTAGTATAATCTGTGCTTTGGGGTGAGCCGTGGTGAAGGACGTGAGCGAGAAATGAAAGAGTAATGCAGCTAGTTGTGCCGATTTCGATCGCGGGTTGATTACAGCCTGCATTGCTGATGAGCTGGGGCTGAATATGTATGTTATGTCTGGGGCTATAGCAGTTGAATTCCATCTTGAAACTCTCCACTATGACGTCGGGAAGGACTGACATAGCACGTTAAGTGGGTTTGACTAGCTTGGGGGACTTGTGAAAGTAGAGTGTGAAGGGAAGGCGATTCCGTTCTTCAACCTTACATCAGTGTACCTCATTCCTCCGGCACCAGCCGAGCCACTTCGTCTTGAGCAACTCCACTGGCAGATGGCTGCGCCTCTCTTCTGGAGGCATTGTTGTTCTCTTAGACTATTCCCACAGCAACTGCCTTCTTATCACTGGCACGCAAGCATGCTAGAGACTTACGCATGGCCGCAGTAGTGATACTGTGATACGACCAACTTTTGAAACTTTCAACCTGCGCGTTCTTCGGCATGACGTTTGCCCCCCGCACCTAGGTCCTGTTCTTTGCTCGACAATTATGGCACCTGAAGTGCCATCCATGCATAAGTGCTGAAGTTGTAGTAATGCGCCGCATGGAGCAACCTGGACCCAGGTCAGGGCAGTCCTCCGGCACTCATCCAACGCACGCTGGTACGTTGTCTTAAGATTATGGACGCGGTGCGTAATGAAAAGGGGGTGAGTTATGAGCTGATAAGATTAGATGCGCACAGGCAAAGTCTGTACGGAAGACAATGCCAACTCAGTTACTGCGCGTGGAAAGCAGAACTACATGTTTATTCACCTGTACGAAAGACAATGCCAACTAGGGCGAATGAGTACAGGGAAACTGTAAGTAAAGGAAACAAAGCTCACCTCAGTTACTGCGCGTGGAAAGCAGAACTGAGGTGCTACATGCTATCGAAGGTGTTTAAGTAGACAGAAAGTAAGAACTGTATAGTACCGAAGTATTCTGCCTCCGCACAGGGACAATACACATATGGGTAAAGTGTGGGGAGGTGGCATCGTACTAGCACGGGCATCAAAACAAACGGGATCCAAAGTAAATATATCACGCAGGTTTGCAAAACACCGCATCAGAGACAAATGATAATTAAAACGGAACTGAGATACTTCAACACTCCCTGTAGCGTTTCCACCAAACGCTGATCCAACTTGGATCCGAAGGCTTCCTTGAATCAAACGATGAGCTAAGCGCACGGCTTACAACTCAACAAGAACTCGTGAAGGGCGATAAACCAAAAAGGTCCCCTTGGAATGGCCTAACAAGGTGATAACTTTGACACACAAGTTGGCAACAAGATAAGATCCTAGTCACACAGACCAATGACTCTGCTATAAGAATGCTTTGAATAGAACCTGAGAGGAATACAGGTGGAAGTCCAAAACAACTAAGCTAACGACTACTGGCGAAACCTGCCTAGTATATATAGTACTTTCAAGCTAGCTTTAAAGCTGAGCTCAAACTATAGTAACACGACCTACGACCTTATCTGCCAATAGGAATTGTCCATCAAGCCACAGGGGCTTATCATGAAACATACAGTACATGAGGCATAAGGCCCCACATGAGTCAGAAATAACACGACCATGAGTCAGAGATAAGAACAACACATGACTCACAAATGACATCATAGAACAAGAGAACAATAGAGAACCAAGATAACAAATGTCAAGGCGCAATACCAGCGCATCAGAACTTCAACCACAAAAGGGAATGTCTAGACCTTCAGCTGTCAGGAATCGCCTCTGACCTCGTGCCTACCATGGCCCTTCCAGAACCTTCCATAATCTTCCATTCTTGATACAACACCGAAGTCCCCTGAGTTATGGCTTAGGTCAGATACATACTGTGACCTGGGACTTGACCTCCTCTTCAACACGTGACTTCTTCTTCAGCCTCTCGGGAATCTTACATCCGAGGAAACGTTATTAAACCTTCCATCCTTGAAGTCCCATGACTTATGGGTTAGACCAGATACATGACATGATCTGGGACTTTCACGTGACAGATCACGTGACCTTCATCCTTCCTGTCGTGCTTGTGCCAGTGTCTGAAGACGACGAGTGTACTATCATTCCACTCACTAACTGGTGTATACAGAGGGCTTCATCCTCCTCCACTTCATAGTCTTCTTCTTCTGCCTCAGGATATCCATCTGCCTGGGCCCATACAAGAGTGCGAACCTCTTCTTCTTCTTCGCTATATGCCGGCTGACCTAATACCCATGTGTGTGCTTCAGGGTAATCTTGACAGTTCTTCCAGTGTTCATGAGTGCATTTGCGACGTCTGGTGCGCGCAGGGGTCGACACGATGTCACCACGTGACACTCCCCCTCAAACTGCACGAAGTCCGAGACACTCTGCAAAGTGCTTGACCTTCAGCGAGGGGAGAGCTTTTGTTAGTGCGTCGGCCACCATGTCAGCTGTTGGGAAATAGACAAGGCGCAGAGCACCATTTTCGACCACCCATCGGATGAAGTGGTAGCGCACATCGATGTGCTTCGTGCGCGCGTGGAATTGATGGTCGCAGGTCAACGCGATAGCCGATTGGTTGTCCGAGAAGAGAGTGGTCGCATCAGCAAGAGGCTCGAAGACCTCAGCAAGCAGGTTCCGGAGCCACAAGGCTTCCTTCATCCCATGCGTTGCTGCGACGTACTCACTCTCCGTGGTCGAGAGTGAGACAATCTCCTGCTTCTTGGAAGACCACGACACGGCCCCGCCATCAATCAGGAAGGCATAGCCTGTGATCGCACGGCGGTCCTCGGTCATGCTGCCATCGGCGTCGGCATAGCCAACCAGAGTCCTACGTGACTCGCCATATGTCAGCCATAGGCCGCGCGTGCCTGTGAGGTAGCGGAAAATGCGCTTGACCGCATTCCAGTGAGCCATCCCGGGATTGGCCGAGAAACGGGCTACTGTCGCTACAGCAAAAGCAATGTCGGGGCGTGTTGCGAGCGCAGCCCAGTTGAGCGCGCCGACAGCCTCACGGTACGGCACATCGCGCATGACCGCGAATTCCGCCGCATCCACCGGGGCCTGCTCCAGAGTGAGCCGGACCTGTGTGTCGAAGGGAGTGGACACAGGTTTGCTGTCGTCGAAGCCGAAACGACGCAGGATCGAATCGATATACGATCGCTGCCCCAAGCCAATTGTACCACCTGCTCGGTCGCGTCGCACCTCGATTCCGAGCATCCAGTGAAGCTCGCCGAGGTCTGTAACCTCAACGTGCTTACGGAGTCCGGCCTTGAGAGCGTCGACTGCAGAAGTGTTGTTTGCTGCAATGGTACAGTCATCTACGTGTACGGCGATGATAATCTGGACGAGGGGAGACTTGGAGTGTTTGTAGAAAACGGCTTGATCGACTTTGCACTGCTGGAAACTGAGGGAACTGAGGATACTGACGAACTTTTGGTACCATCGCCGGCCAGCCTGTTTGAGGCCGTAGAGAGACTTCCGAAGCCGAAGAACACGACCCGAAGAGTCCTCGCGGTAGCCCGGGGGGTGACACATGTACAGGACTTCATCAGCCGTGAGTTCGCCATTCAGATATGCACCTTTGATATCAACCTGGTGCAGCTCGAGTCCGAGCCGATTGGCCATAGCAATGACCGCACGAGATGACGGGAGCCTGGCGACTGGGGCATACGTATCGAAGTAGTCGACACCCTCGACTTGGCTGAACCCTTGGGCGACGAGGCGGGCCTTGTACCGAACGACTTTGCCCGACGCATCTTTCTTGGCCTTGAAGACCCACTTGGAGCCTATGACGTTAGCTCCTGGTGGTGCGTGCTCGAGCGTCCAAGTGCCGGCCGTTCGCAGCGTGTTGAGCTCTTCGAAGATGGCTTGCTCCCACAGAGGCCAGTCGGGGCGACGTTTCGCCTTGGCCAGGTTGCGAGGCTCGAGCGCTTCGGAGTCCGAGGTCTCAGCCACAAGAGCCACCTCAACTCCGAGCCAATCTTCTCGGAGCGCAGGTAAGCCAGCTTCAACCGACCATACACCTTGCACTACGTTTTCTGACTCGTTTTCTTCGTCTAGCCCGAAACCTCCTGGAACCGAGACACCCCTGGGGACTACAGGGTCAGAGGCACGCTCCGAGGCGACGCCAACGCCTTCCTGGAGCTCACGAACCCAACGCGATGGTTTACGAAGTCGAGCCGAGCGTCTGAGCTCTGGCTGGGGCTCTGGGTCAGGTTCATCAAGTTGCAAGGACTCGGAAACTTCTCGCGACGACGACGAAGACGAAAGCGAGGTCAACGACGATGCAGGGGATGGAGGGGCCTCATCAGGAGGTGGTGCTGGCAGCATGGGCAACGTGGGCGGCGGCGCGGCGTGCGGCTCGTTCTGCACGGCTTTGGAGGTGGGTACATCCATACTCTCCCCCTCGAGCCGTTCGGCCGCAGCGAAGTAGACACTGCGCTCGACGCTGACGGACTTGTTTGTAGGCCAGTACACACGGTGACCTCGGGAGTCGGTATCGAAACCGATCCAACGCCCCTCACGAGCACGCGGGTCCAGCTTCGAACCGCTGGCATCGTGCACCCATACCGGCTCGCTGAAACGCTTCAAGCGTGACAAGTCGGGCGGCGTTCCATACAACGCCTGCCAGGGTGTCTTGCCACCGAGCGCACGGGTAGACGTGCGGTTTTTCAACCACGTCGAATGGCGCAGTGCCTCGCCCCACATGTTCGGGGGAAGGGCTGCCATGTGCAGCAGCGCCCGCACTTTCTCACCGAGGGTGCGGTTCAAGCGCTCGGCGATGCCATTGAGCTCGGGGGTGTCGTGGACGGTGAGTCGTCGTGCAGTTCCAGCGGCTGCGAGGTGCTGATCAAACGCTTTGCTGAGGTACTCTCCCCCTCGGTCGGAGCGCACGACTTTGAACGCAGTGCAGTGATTCTGCGTGCGTGCCCAAGCCTCGAATTGGCAGTAGGCTGTGAAAGCCTCACTCTTCGTCAGGAGGAGGTAGGTTGCGGTGAAGCGCGTCGCATCGTCCGTGAAGGTGACGAAGTAACGACGCCCACGCCGGGTGGCCACTGGGGAAGGCCCCCACACGTCGGTATGAATCTCATCACCAAATTGCTTGGCCTGCGCGCTGACTCGAAGCTTTGGGACTGGCTGCCGAGTCGCGCGTGCGTAGATGCATGCCTCGCAGTGCTCTTCCTGCGAAGCCGGATCAAGGGCGATGCCAGTGACGAGGCCATCGTGCACGAGCTTGCGTGCGCTCGCAGGTGCGATGTGCCCCATGCGACGGTGTAACTCCATGACGCTGACGACTTCTACAGCATAACCCGCGTCAGCTTCATGCGACACGCGGTAAAGGCCACGCGTCGTCCGCGCAATGCGTGCGAGGCGTTCTCCCTCATGCGACCGGATTTGAAGATGGCCCCCACCGATAGCGATATGGTAGCCAAGGTGGTCCAGTGTGCCGAGCGACACCAGGGTGTAGCCGACTGACGGGGCGTAGAGGACTTTCTCCAATGTAAGTTCTGACCACCTGTTGCCGTTCGGTGCACTGACGACCATGTTTCCTGTACCAACCGCAGGGAACTGCTGCCCATTTGCAGCATTCAAATAGAGCGGGGGGTCAAGGGAACAGTAGGTAATGAAGTCGGCACGGTATGGGGAAATATGACGCGTTGCTCCTGAATCATAGAGCTCGACGCGGGTGGACTTGGACTCCTCGACCTGCGTGATGGCAGCGGCAGCAAGCCCGCCTGACGATACGGCGCTTGCTCCTGCCTCTTCGCACTGCTGAGGGGTAGGGACTGGTGCTTCGGACTCAAGCACGTCGCCGACGAACACAGCGGACCAGCACCCGTCCGGCTCATCGTCGACGGCGTTGGCTGACCCGACAGGCTTGTTCTCGGCATTGGTAGAGTTTTGGTAAGTCGGTGGCTGACTAGACTGCCCCGACGACTGCTGATTTTGGTTGTTAGACTGCTGGTCTTTCTTCGGTGACCTGCACTCGCGGGCCCAGTGGCCCTGCTTGCCACAGTTGTGGCACTTCCCCTTGCGTTTCTGCTACCCGCCCTCCCCCTGCGTTGCCGCCAACGCCTCGTCCTGACCTTGGGACTGAGGCTGCTTGCCTTTGCCAGAGGAACCACCGTCCCGCTTGCGCCGCGCAGACACCCTATCGGCCTCCTCGGAGATGTGGTCGATGAGGATGTCGGGGTCAATGGAAGCGGAGGGTTGGATGACACGGGAGGCGGTGAGTAGGCTGGAGGCAAATTTCGACATTTCCTCCGGGAGGGATTTGATGATCGCTGACCGGTATTCCTTGTCAGACATGGTCACGCCAACTGCAGCAAGCTCCTCGCGCTTCACGCGCATTGACCCGAGGAACGACCGGACGTCGCCTCTGCGTGGACAGCGCATTTCCGAGAACGAGGTAAGCATGTCGGCTTCGGCATACTGGCTCTTCACCCTGAACTCAGCTTTCACTTTGTCCCAGCGTTCTTTAGCCGTAGTGAGACCCTTCAGACGGACAGTGGTGGAGTCGGGTAGGCGTTGGGAGAGGAGGTAACGGGACACGACTTCGTCATGGTCCCAGTCGGCAATGGCTTTGGTTTCTTCATCAGTTAGCTTACTAGCGTCTGCAGGGGTAGGAGGACCTGGAGTGCCAGTGAAGTGCTTCCACTTCTGGTTGGCCTCCATTGCTTCCTGGAACCGCATGGCGAAGATAGCCCAGTTGGAGCCGGTGGGATCAAGACGAGGAACAGATGTAGCAAGGGGGTCGGACATAGCAGCGGGCATGGCAGGGCCCATAACCTCTTAAGATTATGGACGCGGTGCGTAATGAAAAGGGGGTGAGTTATGAGCTGATAAGATTAGATGCGCACGGACGAAGTCTGTACGGAAGACAATGCCAACTCAGTTACTGCGCGCGGAAAGCAGAACTACATGTTTATTCACCTGTACGGAAGACAATGCCAACTAGGGCGAATGAGTACAGGGAAACTGTAAGTAAAGGAAACAAAGCTCACCTCAGTTACTGTGCGCGGAAAGCAGAACTGAGGTGCTACATGCTATCGAAGGTGTTTAAGTAGACAGAAAGTAAGAACTGTATAGTACCGAAGTATTCCGCCTCCACACAGGGACAATACACATATGGGTAAAGTGCGGGGAGGTGGCATCGTACTAGCACGGGCATCAAAACAAACGGGATCCAAAGTAAATATATTGCGCAGGTTTGCAAAACACCGCATCAGAGACAAATGATAATTAAAACGGAACTGAGATACTTCAACACGTTGAAGGTGGAGGAATTGAGGGGTAACCCCAACTCTGCGGGTCATGCGCGGATAGACAGGGGTAATGAGTGTGGGTATTTATGGCGCCGCGTGAGCTCGAGGTCCAAGCATTTCTGAATCGAACGGGAACCCTGCGTGGAAAACTCAATGTGAGGGTAAATGGTTCGGACTAGGTGGCAGTGGAGGAATGGTATAGTTCCGGTGGAAAATACGGCAAGAGCACAATAATGTGTCCACACTTTTGAACACAATAAGACGTCTTGTCTTGTGTGATAGACCCCCAAGGACCGATCCCGAGGAAAGTTCAAAGTACTCGAGTCACAACCTCCTTGATGACTCTTGCGCTGACCTTGAGCTCGAGTGCGTGTCTGAAGCTGTCCGAATGGCCAATCATGCAATCTCGCCAACTAAAGTAGTCGTGTATCAGGACACCAACGAAACGTACAACCAAAGCCCACGAGGGACGGTGGGAGATCATAAGTATGCCCTCCTGCCGACCGAATGGCGAGTCCCAAAACACAGTAATTGCATGAGCGAAGTATCATTCTAAGAGATAGAGAATGCGTATTGAATCGCAACTTGGAGGCCTGGTAAACACTGGCACGAGTACGACCTTGAGCTCAGCCACAAAGCTGGCCACCTTGAAGCCGAACTGTAAGCTGAGTTCCACGATGACCAAGCCACTGGCAGCTTAGTACCACCGTGATCGCATGCTTCCTCTTCCTCGAGCGACATAAGCAAGGCACTGCGTCACCCAAGTGCTGCCACGCCGAAACACTTTGCTTTCTTCCTGCGAATTTTATGGTTCATGGGTAGTGATGGGAAAGTTCGGTTCAGTCCGGTTCAGAGCCAACTTTGCCCGAACCCGAACAGGACCGAGGGTTCGGTTTGGGGTCTTTGCCCAAACCCTGAACCTGAACCGTGGTTCAGGCAACCTTCGGTCCGGTCCGGTCCAGTTCGGGTTCGAACGCCCGAACCGAACGCTAAAGAGGAAAATACAAGTAGCTTGATTATGTAATCACTCCAAAGGTGCAGTTTTTTCCAATGGTGTACCACAAAAGGAGTAATATATGCCCTTTTGGGGTATAATTCAGAAAAACATGGTATTCAGGTATCTGTTGCTAAGATATATACAAGGTATACTAGCAAAGGCTATGTCGGATGGAGATCGAAAGGAAGGCGGGCAACGCGGAAGCCCTAGAATCATCCTGAAACTGAAGATGCCGCACGCCATCAGGTCCACAATCCTCCCACAAATCGACATTGTCCTGACACTCCTTTGAATCGACGTCGATGTCCTGTGGCGCCCCCTCCTGTGTCGTGTGCTAACCCGAAGAGAGTGTGTCCAGAGGGATGGTCGACAGAAAGGCAGGATCGGCGGAACATCAGGACCGGGAAGAGCAAGACATCAGGACCGAGACGAGTGGGCGTAAGGACAGTTGGAAGGGGGAGATGAGAGCAAGGTAGGAGGGAGTTAAGGGTCATCAGAGTCAAGAAGACATTCGCGCATCCGCCGCGTCTACCTCGAGAAAGCCTTCCTCGGAAGTTGAGCACCAAGCCCACACCGACTCACGCAGCTCGTTGCGTTTTCCATCGGCACGCACCCCACCCGCAGCATGCATCCTGCATAATGTCTGTCGTGCTGACAGGTGAGCAGCTCCTCGACTGTCACTTGCACATGCCTGTGCTCGAGATACTCTGTCTCGAGCACAGCCTCCCCATGACCGTCCCTGCATTCTCTACACGCACCGTGTCCCTCCTGCACCCACAGGAAGCAAAGCTCATAGATTGTGTCGACAGGTGCTGCCGGTTATTTGACGTGCCCGACATTCTGCCTGCATCAAGCTTAAGGGTAGTGGTGCGCTGCTGGTCCGTCTCCCCGCCCTCCGAGTTCAACTGTCTCCTCCCTCACCACGCATTTCTCCTGCCCTGTCATCACACTGGGGCCCCCCCACCAGCAGCGGCAGGCCTCACGTCCTCGTCCAAGACCAGCGACGGCTGCACGATAGTCAAGCTGACCGCTTTGCGTGCATTCCCCAGATGACAGTTGCACAGGACTGCGAGTCGTACTTGAGGCCCATTCCATTACCCGACGTGTGCTTTGACTGTGAATGGGACGCGGGCGATCCCGACATGGAGCCATGTGCGTGCAGAGTTACCCCCTCGCAGATCTGCACGCGCTCAGCCTCCGTGCAGACCATGAGGAGTTGGGAGGGCAAGTGTGAGGTGAGAGGGACGATGAGGGTGGGCGAGAAGGATGTGTGTGTGAGATGCGCTGAAGGGGCATAGGCCGAGAAAAGGGCAGGTTGAGACCGGTAGTGTGATGAGTGTCTCACTATTTATATGCAACAGAGAGACCAAGGATCACAAGGAACAGGGTGGCTAACGTCGAACCAACAAGGAGATAGACTAGGGATAGGGAACAATGGACCACGAGTAGCAAGACAAGGATGAGGAACAACCCAATGGTGGGAAGCTGCTCAGTGGACAGGAAGGTACAAGTGGGGATGTTGCAAGTGGACAGTCTGAGGGACTGTCCGTTGTATTGCTCTAGCTTATATACCCAAATACATGGTCTGTGTGTACTTTAGGGGAGGCCCAACTCCAATCCACAGGTGGGCCCATGGAATTCTCTAGAAGGACTCTAAAGATAGCATGGCAGCCATGGGATAGCCATGGCTTACATAATTGATACTCCAACCGACGCTTAGAGTCTTAGATCATTGATACTCCAGCCGACGTCGGCTGATGCTTGAGATTCTTCATGTTTCATACTCCAGCCGACATTGGCTGAAAAAGCGGGTGGTCCGCCAGCCTTATTTGATGGGCAACAATGATATAAGAGTGTGGGTGATATGGAGGGTGGACAGGCGGGCCACCCGATGCCCATATTTGACTGGACATGATACTTCAGCTGATGTTGGCTGAAAAGGTGGGCTGTGCGCCATTGTTATTTGACTGAAAACATTGATTTAAGAGTTTGGGTGTAATACCAAGTATGTAGGATGTACAGGCGGGCCACCCGACATCCATATGTGACTGGAAACAATCATATTAAAGTACAGGTGCCATGTTAAGTATTTGGGAGTTATGAGCAGTACATCAAACCACATAATGAGACTGCATAGATTGTGGACATACACAAGACATGTTATGATAAATGGGATGTGATAAACATGTGATGGTATGAAATAAATACCATATGAATACATCTCCATACATTTCTGGACCCTAGTGACTGAGATGGTATGCTTATGCATCAAGTCATGGCTTCGCCTTGTCCACCTTCCATGCAATGATAGCTATATGCAGATTTCAATCCATTGCACGTATGTACACATTGAGATAGAGCATGATCATCTACCTGGAAATGGATGTGAATGGTCCACCTTCATTACATGAGGGTTATGACTACATGTCCATACATTGTCTGTACAAAACAAATGAGACAGTTTGCTTCTGTATCAAGCCATGGCTCCACCTGTTCTGCCATCCTTGAAATGATAACTATATGTAGATCTCAATCTGTTCCACATATGTACACATTGAAATAGAGTATGATCATCTACCAAGACATGGGGTTGAATGGTCCACCCTAATTGCAATGAGGACATAACGACTAAGACAGTATGCTTATCCATGATTGCAAAAATGGTGCCCCAGGTGAAGCCATGCCTTGGTACATGAGTACATGCTATCATTCAGTATGTCAGTGCAATGGATTCAGATGTATCCATATCTATGATGGCAAGTATGGTGCCTCAGGCGAAGTCATGGCTCAGTACATGAGTACATCCTGTCAATCTCTATGTCAGTACAATGGATTCAGATGTATCCATATCTATGATTCCAAGTATGGTGCCTCAGGCGAAGCCATGTCTCAGGGTACATAAGTACATGCCATCATTCTGTAAGTCAATGCAATGGCTTCAGATGTATCCATATCTATGATTGCAAGAATGGTGTGCAAGGCAAAGTCATGTCTTAGTACATGAGTACATAGTATCAACTGTATGTCAGTGCAATGGATTCAGATGTATCCATATCTATGATTGTAAGAATGGCGCCTCAGGCGGAGCCATGTCTGGGTGTATGAGTACATGCCATGATTCTGTAAGTCAATGCAATGGCTTCAGATGTATCCATATCCATGATTGCAGAGTGGCACACCAGGTGAAGCCATGCCTTGGTACATGAGTACATGCTCATTCAGTATGTGAGTGCAATGGATACAGTTGTATCCATATCTAAGATTACAAGTATTGCACCCCAGGTGAAGTCATGTCTCAGTACATGAGTACATCCTGTCAATCTCTATGTCAGTACAATGGATTCATATGTGTCCATATCTATGATTGTAAGAATGGCACCCCAGGCAAAACCATGTCTCGTACATGAGTAAATCCTGTGAATCTGTAAGTCAGTACAATGAATTCATATGTATCCATATCTATGATTGTAAGAATGGTGCCCCAGGCGAGGCCATGCCTTGGTACATGATTACATGCTATCATTCAGTATGTCAGTGCAATGGATTCAGATGTATTCACATCTATGATTGCAAGTATGGTGCCTCAGGCGAAGCTATGTCTTGATACATGAGTACATGCCATCATTTTATCAGTCAATGCATTGGCTTCAGATGTATCCATATCTATGATTGCAAGAATGGTACCCAAGACAAAGCCATGTCTTGGTACATGAGTAAATGCTATCAATCTGTATGTCAGTGCAATGGATTCAGATGTATCCACAGCTATGTTTGCAAGTATGGCACCCCAGGTGAAGCCATGTCTCAGTACATGAGTACATGCTGTCAATCTCTATGTCAGTACAATGGATTCAGATCTACCCATATCTATGGTTGCAAGTATGGTGCCTCAAGCAAAGCCATGTCTCAGTACATAAGTATGTGCCATCATTCTGTAAGTCAATGCAATGGCTTCAGATGTATCCATATCCATGATTGCAAGAATGGGACCTCAGGTGAAGCTATGTCTTGGTACATGAGTACATGCTATGATTCTGTAAGTCAATGTAATGGCTTCAGATGTATCCATATCTATGATAGCAAGAATGGTGCCCCAGGTGAAGCCATGCCTTGGTACATGAGTAAATCCTAACATTCAGTATGTCAGTGCAATGGATACAAATGTATCCATATCCATGATCTCAAGAATGGTGCCTCAGGTAAAGCCATGTCTTGGTAGATGAGTACCTGCAATCACTCTGCATGTCACTGCAATGGATACAGATGCATCCATATCTATGATTGCAAGAATTGTGCATCAGGCAAAGCCGTATCTTAGTATATTAGTACATCCTAGAATGCCTCTACTTTGATATGATCATATCAAGTCATATATGGACATCGGGTGGCCCGCCTTTACATCCCACATACTTATTATATCACCCAAACTCTTCAATCTATGTTTTCAATGAAATAATCATGGCGGGTGGCCCATTTCTTCAGCCTACATCAGCTGGACTATCATTTCACATCATATATGGGTGTTGTTTGGCCTGCCTGTACATCCTGCATATCACCCACACTGTTATATCATTGTTTCTCATCAAATACAGCTGGGGGACTGCCCACTTTCACAGGTGACTTTGGCTGGAGTATCAATGATTTAAGACTCTAAGTGTCAGATGGAGTATGAAATAGATAAGCCACTGCTTTCCATCATGTGTTGGACTGTCTTGCAGAAGGATAGCATATGCTAATGTACCAAGTCATGGTGTCAGGTGGGGCATCCTTTTTGCAATGAGACATATGGATACATCTGAATGTATGGGATTGACATACAGAATGAGAATTAGTAAATTTATGAAGCAAGATGTTGTCCTGAACAGACCACCCTTCTTTTGATGATAGATATGAATACATCTGAATCTTAGACTGAGATGCACACACCTTGGCATATAAGCACATGCTATCAGTCCATAAGGCAATGCAATGGATTCAGTGGAGTACATATCTATCATTGTGAGATGGGCAGTGCACTCAGAACTATGTATTAGTGGATGAGCATACCATGTCTCATTCTGTATGTCAGTCCAATTGATTCAGATGTATGTATGTCTATCATGGTAAAAGGGGTGCCCCACCCACCACCATGTCTTGGCAAGTAAGCACATTCTGTCATCCTGTCGGTCAGTAAAGTGTATTGAGATGTATGCATATCCATCATTGCAGGATGGGTGCTTCACTTGAGACTATGTCTTAGAGCATGATCTTACCATTCTGTATGTCAGTCACATTGATTCAGATATATCTATATCTTTGATTGCAATGAGGGCGGTCCACCTCCACCATGTTACAGTAAATAAGCATATGCCATCATCCTGCATGTCAGTAACATGCATTGAGATGTATGCATATCCATCATTGCAGGAAGGGTGGTTCACTCAAGACTATGTCTTAATGCATGAGCTTACCATTATGTATGTCAGTCAAATTGATTCAGATGTAACTATATCTATGATTGCAAAGAGGGCAGCACACCCACCACCTGTTAAGGTAAATATGCATATGCTATCATTCTGAGAGTCAGTCAAGTGCTTTGAGATGTATCCATGACCATCATTGTAGGTAGGGTGCTCCACTCGAGACTATGTCTTTGTGCTTAAACTTAGAATGTCTCATTCTGTAGGTCAGTCAAATTGATTCAGATGTATATATATCTATGATTCCAAAAAGGCGGCCTGCCCGCCACCTTTTCTTGGCAAGTAAGTACATGCTCTCATCCTGTATGCCAGTGAAGTGCATTAAGTTCAATCCATATCCATCATTGCAGAAAGGATGCTTCACTTGAGATTATGTCTTAGGTGTGAGCTTACCATTCTGTATGTCAGTCACATTGATTCAGATGTATCTATATCTATGATTTAAAAGAAGGTGGCCCACCTGCCACCTTGTTAAGGTAAATATGCATATGTTATCATTCTGTATGTCAGCCAAGTGCTTTGAGATGTAACTATATCTATGATTCTAAAAAGGGCAGCCCAACCACCACCATGTATAGCCAAGGAAGTACATGCTCTCATCCTGTTTGTCAGTCAAGTGCATTGAGATGTGGGCATATCCATCATTGCAGGATGGGTGCATCACTGAAGACTATGTCTTACTGCATGAGTTTACCATTCTGTGTGTCAGTCACATTGATTCAGATGGATCTATATCTATGATTCCAAAAAAGGCGGCCCACCTGCCACCATATCTTGGCAAGTAAGTACATGCTCTCATCCTGTAGGCCAGTCAGGTGCATTAAGATGAATCAATATCTGTCATTGCAGGAAGGATGCTTGACTCAAGAGAATGTCTTAGTCTATGAGCTTACCATTCTGTATGTCAGTCACATTCATTCAGATGTATCTATATCTATCATTTCAAAGAGGGCGGCCCACCCGCCACCACAGTAAGGTGAATAAGCATAAGCTATCATTCTGTATGCCAGTCAAGTGCTTTGAGATGTATCCATATCCATCATTGCAGGAAAGGTGCTTCACTTGAGACTATGCCTTAGTGCATGAGCTTACCATTATGTATGTCAGTCACCTTGATTCAGATGTATCTATATCTATGATCGCAAAGAGGGTGGCCCACCCACCACCATATCTTGGCAAGTAAGTACATGCTCTCATCCTGTAGGCCAGTCAGGTGCATTAAGATGAATCCATATCCATCATTGCAGGAAGGATGCTTGACTGGAGCGTATGTCTTAGTTGTATGAGCTTACCATTCTGTATGTCAGTCACATTGATTCAGATGTATCTATATCTATGATTTCGAAGAGGGCGGCCCACCCGCCACCATGGTAAGGTAGATAAGGATAAGCTATCATTCTGTATGTCAGCCAATTGCTTTGAGATGTATCCATATCCATGATTGCAGGAAAGGTGCTTCACTTGAGACTATGCCTTAGTGCATGAGCTTACCATTCTGTATGTCAGTCACCTTGATTCAGATGTATCTATATCTATCATTTCAAAGAGGGCAGCCCACCCGCCACCATGGTAAGGTAGATAAGCATAAGCTATCATCCTGTTTGTCAGTCAAGTGCATTGAGATGTAGACATATCCATCATTGCAGGATGGGTGCATCACTGAAGACTATGTCTTACTGCATGAGTTTACCATTCTGTGTGTCAGTCACATTGATTCAGATGGATCTATATCTATGATTCCAAAAAAGGCGGCCCACCCACCACCATATCTTGGCAAGTAAGTACATGCTCTCATCCTGTAGGCCAGTCAGGTGCATTCAGATGAATCCATATCCATCATTGCAGGAAGGATGCTTGACTTGAGAGTATGTCTTAGTGTATGAGCTTACCATTCTGTATGTCAGTCACCTTGATTCAGATGTATCTATATCTATGATTTCAAAGAGGGCGGCCCACCCACCACCATGTTAAGGTAATTAAGCATAAGCTATCATTCTGTATGTCAGTCAAGTGCTTTGAGATGTATGTATATCCATCATTGCAGGAAGGGTGCCTCACTCAAGACTATGTCTTAGTGCATGATCTTAGCATTCTGTTTGTCAGTCACCTTGATTCAGATGTATCTATATCTATGATTTCAAAGAGGGCAGCCCACCTGCCACCATGTTATCATAGATAAGCATAAGCTACCATTCTGTATGTCAGTCAAGTGCTTTGGAGATGTATGCATATCCATCATTGCAAGAAGGGTGCCTCACTCAAGACTATGTCTTAGTGCATGATCTTAGCATTCTGTTTGTCAGTCACCTTGATTCAGATGTATCTATATCTATGATTTCAAAGAGGGCAGCCCACCTGCCACCATGTTATCATAGATAAGCATAAGCTACCATTCTGTATGTCAGTCAAGTGCTTTGGAGATGTATGCATATCCATCATTGCAGGAAGGGTGCCTCACTCAAGACTATGTCTTAGTGCATGATCTTAGCATTCTGTTTGTCAGTCACCTTGATTCAGATGTATCTATATCTATGATTTCAAAGAGGGCAGCCCACCTGCCACCATGTTATCATAGATAAGCATAAGCTACCATTCTGTATGTCAGTCAAGTGCTTTGGAGATGTATGCATATCCATCATTGCAGGAAGGGTGCCTCACTCAAGACTATGTCTTAGTGCATGATCTTAGCATTCTGTTTGTCAGTCACCTTGATTCAGATGTATCTATATCTATGATTTCAAAGAGGGCGGCCCACCCGCCACTATGTTATCATAGATAAGCATAAGCTACCATTCTGTATGTCAGTCAAGTGCTTTGGCATGTATGCATATCTATCATTTCAGGAAGGGTGCTTCACTCAAGACTATGTCTTAGTGCATGAGCTTACCATTCTGTATGTCAGTCACCTTGATTCAGATGTATCTATATCTATGATTGCAGAGAGGGTGGCCCACCCACCACCATGTTAAGGTGGATAAGCATAAGCTATCATTCTGTATGTCAGTCAAGTGCTTGAGATGTATGTATATCCATCATTGCAGGAAGGGTGCTTCACTTGAGAATATGTCTTAGTACATGAGCTTACACACTGTATGTCAGTCACATTGATTCAGACATATCTATATCTATGATTTCAAAGAGGGCGGCCCACCCGCCACCATGTTATTGTAGATAAGCATAAGCTACCATTCTGTATGTCAGTCAAGTGCTTTGGAGATGTATGCATATCCATCATTGTAGGAAGGGTGCTTCACTCAAGACTATGCCTTAGTGCATGGTCTTAGCACTCTGTATGTCAGTCACCTTGATTCAGATGTATCTATATCTATCATTTCAAAGAGGGCGGCCCACCCACCACCATGTTAAGGTAGATAAGCATAAGCTATCATTCTATGTCAGTCAAGTGCTTTGATATGTATGCATATCTATCATTTTAGGAAGGGTGCTTCACTCAAGACTATGTCTTAGTGCATGAGCTTACCATTCTGTGTGTCAGTCACATTGATTCAGATGTATCTATATCTATGATTGCAAAGAGGGTGGCCCACCCGCCAACATGGTAAGGTAAATAAACATATGCTATCATTCCGTATGACAGCCAAGTGCTTTGAGATGTATCCATATCCATCATTGCAGGAAGTGCGCTCCACTTGAGACTATGACTTGGTGCATAAGCTTACTATTTCTCATTCTGTATATCAGTCAAATTGATTCAGATGTATCTATATCTTTGATGAGCTTACCATGTCTCATTCTGTATCTCAGTCACATTGATTCTGATGTATCTATATCTATGATTCCAAAAAGGTCGGCCCACCCGCCACCATGTCTTGGCAAGTAAGTACATACTCTCATCCTTTATGTCAGTCAAGTGCATTGAGATGTGTGCATATCCATCATTGCAGGAGGGGTGCTCCCCTCAAGACTATGTCTCAGTGCATGAGCTTACCATCCTGTATGTCAGTCACATTGATTTAGATGACGGCGGCCCACCCGCCACCATGTCTTGGGAAGTAAGTACATGCTCTCATCCTGTATGTCCATCAAGTGCTTTGGGATGTATCCATATCCATCATTGCAGGAAGGGTCCTCCACTCAAGACTATATCTTAGTGCATGAGCTTACCATGTCTCATTCTGTATGTCAGTGAAATTGATTCAGATTCATCTATATCCATGATTGCAAACAAGGCGACCCACCTGACACCATGCTCTGTTAAATAAGTACCTGCTATTATGCTGTATGTCAGCAAGAGCATTCACATGTATGCATATCCATCATTGCTGGAAGGGTGCCTCACTCAAAACTATGTTGTGGTGTATAAGGTCACCATGTCTCACTCTGTTTGTCAGTCCAATTCATTCACATATATCCATATCCATCATTACAAAAAGGGCGCCCCACCCAACACCATGTCTTGGCAAATAAGCACATTATATCATTGTGTATGTGAGTCAGGTGCATTGACATGCAACCATATCCATCATTGCAGGAATCAGGCTCCAGTTGAAATTATGTCTTTGTCCATATCCTTACTATATCTTATTCTGTATGTCAATCCCATTAGTACAAATGCATCCATATCAATCATTGCAATTAGGGTTCCCAACCTGAATCCATGTCTTTGTGAATCAGCACATTCTGTCATTCTGTTTGGCAGTCAAATGGATTCAGATTTGTCCGTATCCTTCTTCACAGGGAGTCTGGACCTTTTTAAACTATATCTTGGTACATAAACATAGATTCTTTCATTCTGTTTGTCATTCTACTTGATTCAGAGTTATTCCTATCTACTCTTGCATGAGGCGTAGCTCAATGACCTCTCAAACACTTACTACAATTCCTGTACTTTGATCTGATCATATCCAATCATATCTGTGCATCAGGTGGCCCATCTGTACATCCTGGACACTCAGTATATCATCCAAACTCTTCAATCAATGTTTCTCCTGATCAACAATGGCGGGTGGCCTGCCATTTCAGCTGCCATCAGGTGGAGTATTATTTTCAGTTGTTTATTGGTGTCGGGTGGCCCACCTGT
The DNA here is from genome assembly GCA_015025155.1 of Lactarius quietus. Classification (NCBI taxonomy): domain Eukaryota; kingdom Fungi; phylum Basidiomycota; class Agaricomycetes; order Russulales; family Russulaceae; genus Lactarius; species Lactarius quietus. Next base: position 11,083 of record WITN01000843.1, on the reverse strand, counting down.
ACATCCTACATATCACCCACACTCTTATTCATTGTTTTCCATCATATCAGGCTGGCGGACCACCTGCTTTTTCAGCCGACGTCGGCCGGAGTATGAAACATGAAGAATCTCCTGCGTCGGCCGACATCGGCTGGAGTATCAATGATTTAAGACTCTAAGCGTCGGATGGAGTATCAAATACATGAGCCACTGCTATCCATCATGTGAGCATGGAATGTTCTGGAAGGTTTCTAAGTATATTACCCAATGGCATTAATCTCTGTTAAGCTCTGCTTATCAGGGTTTTGTGGAACATGCCAGAAGGGTTCCAAATATACTGTCCAATACCAAGTCTCTTGATAAGCTCCGCTTATCTAGTGACTTACTTGGTCATCCTTTGCTTGGTAAGTCCCAGTTCTGGACCGGGTCTCTCTTGAATAGGAAGGTGAGGATTATCAAATCCTTTCACGTGCGTCGTCTTGGCTAGTTCTACTAAACCAATACTCTGCTTCCCAGGTTCTGTGTGCGCGCTCCCTTGCACACTGTTAAGGTTCATGGGTTTGTCATGGACCGTGGTATAGGTTCGTGACAGGTAGGGCGCGAGGACCGAGACGGCTGGTTGCGCTGCGCCAGTGGGTTGGAGGCTCCTTCATGAACACTTGAGAATATGAGCTTCAACCTTATCCGTGCTTCTGAACGACGTGATTCTCGTTAAGAAGGGCGGGCGTGAGGAGGATACAAAGGGGGGGGCGAAGGGGGCAAGCAGGCGAGGGTGTGGGCCGAGATGAAGGCGGGATGGGAAAGGCGTGAGGGGGACTGGGAGTGAGAACCAGGAAGGGAATGCGAGTGAGGGAGCAGGAGATGCTCACCGGGAAGTATCAGGAAGCTACCACTGTGTGTTGCCAGAGTGAGGAGAGTCGGAAGGGTAGGGTGGCATGACCAAAGAGGGCGAGCGAGAGGAAGGGGAGCTGCAGGATGGGAGGACCGGGAAGGGCAAGGTAAGTACCGGGAAGTGGTGGGGGAAGAGGAGGGCGAGAGGAGGGGCGAAGGGCCAGGAAGGACGGGTGTGCGGACCAGGGGGTAGGGGGAGAGGACCAGGGAGGGTTTAATGTGCGTGTTCTGCGGGCTTGCATTCTCCCTGTCTTCCTCGGAGTGGAACAGTGGCTGTCCAGACGAGACAAACTCCATGAGAATAGAGTAAACATCCAGCTTGACAACAGAGCAGGGGTTTTCCGAGTCCTTTGTCACCGTGACAAAGTTGGGCCCCTAGAACACACCTTTGACGCCTTTGATTCCGAATAAATGCAGCGCAAGGGGAGACGTGAGTGCCGTGCGAGTGTCGAGGAATTCCACAGAGCCCATCTCCATAATGGACATGCTAGGGATAAACTTTAGCGAATCCTCGTTTGGGGTCGGATCGATGCAACTCGCACACCGCCGGACACCAGGAAGTGCAGATGGGGACAGGGCGAGACGAGAGGTGGGCAAGATGAGGAGTAGGGAGATGGTAAGAGACGTCGAATGGGGCAGGGAGGCAGAGCGAAAGGGTGCGTGGGTGGGAGGGATGATACAGCCTGACTTACCACACAAAGCCAAACGCGACGCGGCACAAAGTCCCATGCAGCCACGCTTGCAGTTGCAGCTGTCACAGAACAGTTTCAATCTAACCTTGCCCTTCACATTGTTTGTGCTTTTTTTTTTGGAAATACAGTAAACTTTTTCGAAACACTTTGTTTTGCCCTAAGTACCAAGGGTTCAGTCCGAACGCCGTTCGAACGCGTTCAACAAAAAGTAAGGATTGGCCAAACCCTGAACAGAACTGACAGTCTGGTTCGGGTCAAACACCCGAACCTGAACCTAAATTAGGGTTCAGTTCGGTCCAGTTCGGGTTCGGACCGTGGTTCGGAACCGAACTTTCCCATCACTATTCATGGGTACTAATGAACGAACCTGCCAATTTATTCAGCCACTTCCAGACAAACGTGAAGACACGACCCGGCTCACGCCCCACTCAGCCTGTCCTCGTCCTCTTACTACAGTATGAGCGGTAGGCTGATAATATGACATAGACTGCCTGACTGTTGTAAGTGCTGGTATGTTTATAGCCTGATAAGGGCTCGTACACCTATTTGGCAGTGTGGTCACACTGACAATTTGGGCGCCTATCACCCAAATACAGCAACATTTCCACGGACAGAGTGTGTGGACGCTTATCAGCACTTTCCTAATACCACGTTACCTCCGCCCTCTCCAATATGAGTGAATCTCCCGCTCCTGGTTCATCCTCCAAGCCTCCCATACCGACAGCACCTTCCTCCAATTTCAAAGTCATCTTCGATAAAGCCCTCAAGGAGTATAAAAAGAAGACGAAACAGAAACTCACCGCTCATCCACTTGCTGCCCAACTCGATAAATGCGACTCTCCCGCGGCGATTCTGGCCATGCTTCAGGACCAGGTCGACCAGTTCAACCAAGCTCGGAGCGGCGATGAGAGATTGCAGAGATGGCTCAATCCGACTATTAACGTCCTACTTGCGTTTTCGGCGACGCTTGGTGAAGGGATCAGTTTGGTGAGTATCGATCGGTTGATCTGTCGGCGATCTCTCTCTGATACCGATCCTGCAGGCTTTCTCTCCTGCCAAAGTGATATTCGTCGGTGCGGGTGTCCTCCTACAGGTCAGTAACACCGTTTTTTCACTCCTGTGAGCTCTTTTGACGCCGGAGGTTCTCAGACGGCCAAGGAGGTAGAAGATAGCCAAGAAATCATCATCGATATCTTCGAGCGCATTGAAAATTTCTTTCGGCGACTCGAGGTGTATACGAAAGTGCAGCCAACTCCGGCGATGACGAACATGATGGTAAAGATCATGGTCGAGGTTCTTGATATCCTTGGGACGGCGACTAAAGAAATGAAGCAGAGTCGAGCGAGTAAGTTCATCCACCTTCTTAGGTCGCGAGAGCCCGCTCATGTGTGTAGAAAAATTTATCAAGAAGATCGCGGGACTGTCGAAGTTGGACGATGGCCTTAAAAGGCTCGACAAGATGACGAATGAAGAGGCTCGAATGGCGAATGCTGAGGTGATGAAACTTGCCCACGATATCGACAAGAAGGTCGATGGGGTCGACGAGAAAGTGCAAGGTGTTGGCACACAAGTGAAGGTCGTTGATGAGAAGGTTCATAGTGTCGACAAGATCGCCCGGGGTATCGACAATAAGGTTCAGGGCGTTGACGAGAATGTGCAGAGCGTCGACAAGAAAGTTCAGGGTGTCGACGAGAAAGTGCAGGGTGTCGGCGAAAATGTCAAAGCGGTCGAGGAAAAGGTGCAAATGGTCATCGACGGTGCGCAAACCTGTTTAGCTAGTTATCGACACACCTCTTACTTTGAACTATTCAGACGGCAAGCTGGCGGCAATTGAAGCTCAAGTAATCATTCAACAGATGGTGCACCACGTAGACGGTGTAAAACGTTCGTCATCGGTCCCACTTTCATCTACGGTCGAGCAACTAACACAATCACAGGGAGGCAACTGCTTCAGAGCCTTAGAAAATGGCAGTCTCCTTCCGATCCTTCCATGAACCATAACTTTGCATCCGATCGTCATCATGAGGGAACCGCAGAGTGGTTCTGTACCGGCTGCAACTTTGAGGAATGGAAGGCGTCTGGCTCCCTACTCTGGATCCATGGGAAACGTACGCATTCACCTCTTACTCTTCACGGGTTCCGCGATCTGATGGAACCCCCGTTCCGTAGCGGGCTCTGGCAAGAGCATTTTATGGTCCGTCACTTCATTACTCTTTCATATCAAGTAACTGATCATTACAGAGAAGCTCCGCAATCATCAATGATATTGACATCTTGCGCAAATCTGGATCAGTCTTCATGGCTTACTTTTATTTCGATTTCCGCGATGTCCGCAAACAATCTCGTGGCGATCTACTCCGCTCACTTCTCACCCAACTTTCTACCTGTTCCGATTCCTTCTGCGACATTCTCTCTCGGCTCTATGAAGAATGCGGCGAAGGCGCACGTCAGCCCAGTGAAACTACTCTGATTCACTGCCTGAAGGAAATGCTCACCCTTCCGAATCAGTGTCCAGTTTATCTGATCATGGATGCTCTTGACGAGTGTCCCACTACCTCTGGAATTCCATCCGCTCGCGAGCAGGTCCTTGACTTCGTGAAGGATCTCGTCAGCCTGCGCCTTTCCAACCTTCGCATCTGCGTGACTAGCCGACCAGAGGTTAACATCCGGTCTGCCCTTGAGGGCCTAGCGTGTTGTTCTGTGTCCCTTCACGATGAAAGCGGACAAAAGGAGGATATTGAGGAATATATCAAATCGGTGGTCCACTCTCCCTCGGATACGCCGATGAAGAGGTGGAGGGACGACGATAAGGATCTGGTCATTCAGACGCTCTCTAAGCGAGCCGATGGAATGTGAGTGCTTTTGAGGAATATCGATGACGTTAGCTTATCCGTTTAAGGTTCCGATGGGTTTTCTGTCAGCTGGAAACGCTGCGAAATTGCCTCCCACAGAACGTTCCACATATACTGAACCAGCTGCCTGCGACTTTGGACGAGACATATGCACGCGTGTTGAAGGAAATCGGGAAGACCAACGAATGCTATGCCCGTCGTCTGTTTCAATGTCTCACCGTGGCAAAGCGTCCGCTTCGAGTTGAGGAGCTCGCGGATATTCTCGCGCTCGATTTTGAGGCCAAAGATGGGATACCGGAGCTGAAGGAGAATTGGCGGTCGAAAGACGAGCAAGAAGCTGTGCTGTCTACGTGTTCCAGCTTAATTTCAGTTGTTGACCATGGTCATGTCCGCGTTGTGCAGTTTTCGCACTTTTCGGTCAAAGAATTCTTGACCTCGGATCGCCTGGCTACTTCCAGTGTTGATATTTCTTCCTTTCATATCCTTCCAGAGCCAGCTCACATCGTCATTGTCAAGGCCTGTTTAGGAATCTTACTCCAATCAGAAGACGGCGATGTCCGGGCCAAATATCGCACTCCTCTGCTTAATTATGCTGCCTTCTACTGGGCAGACCATGCCCGGTTCGAGAAAGTGTGGACACATGTAGAAGATGGGATCCGAAGTTTATTTGACCCCGCGAAACCACATCTCGAAGTGTGGCTCCAGGATACTCGTATGTCAGATTCACAATTCTTCCGGAATTATAACCTCGATGAATATCTTGGAGCCACCCTATTCCATGCTTCGCTCTGCGGATTCCGTGATCTTGCAGCGCGGCTCATCACTGAGAACCCTCATTATGTAGCTGGTCAAGTTAGTCGAAACCCTACCCCACTGGTGGCAGCATTGTCTGGCAGACACTTAGACATCGCAGAGCTACTTTATCAGGCCGGCGCAGACCTTGGTATTAGGGATGACAGGAATAGGACTCTACTGCACATCGCATCTGTGAAAGGCTTTGTGGATGTTGCCCAGTGGCTGTTAGACCGTGGCGTACGAGAAAAATTACAACAGGACACTCCACTGCATTTGGCAGAGGACAATGGAAACTGTGGGAACGGCGTAACCATTGACGCGGTGGACGATGACAACAATACTGCATTGCACTTGGCGTCACAGGGCTGGTACTTCGAAACTGTGCAGGAGCTGTTAAGTCGAGGGGCGGATGTCAACGTACAGAATCGAGGCCACAGGACGCCTTTGCATTTAGCAACAGATTGTCCGGCAAGTACCAAACTTTGTCTCTTTTTATTCGAGTACTTTCTGACATAACTGGACAGTACAACAAGAGCTGGCGGGGACATGTAGACATACCCCGCAGAATGACTGAAACTGTGCGGCTATTGATTGATCATGGCGCAGACGTGACTGCGCTAGATATGACCCTCTCAACTCCTTTACATCTGGCGTCATCCTCTGGAATTCCTGAGGCTGTACAGATATTGATAGGGAAGGGTGCAAACGTGAACGCACGAAATGAAACCCACTTAACCCCATTACATAATGCATCTCTCCGAGGATGTGTTGAATCCATGCAGCTATTGATCGCGCACGGCGCAGATATCGCCGCACGGGATTGGAGCCTGAAGATGCCTCTGCATCTCGCATCGAGTCGGGTAGGTGCGGAAATATGTCGCTCTCATCCCACTGAGCACTGATGTCAAAGGACAGGACCATGACCTTACTAGGGATAACAGACTTGGGCGAGATGCGAAGGCCGAAACCGTACGGCTATTGATCAAGCATGGTGCAGACGTCACCGCACAGGATAAAAGCCTTTCGACGCCTTTACATATGGCATCATCTTGGGGGGGTGCAAAGACTGCGCAGCTCTTGATTGAACATGGCGCCGACGTCACCGCACAAAATGAGACCCACTCGACACCTTTACACCTAGCGTCATCTTGGGTGAATACGACAATTGTGGCACTGTTAATCCCTTGTAGGACTGACTTAAATCATCAGAATGACCGTCGCTTCCTAGCAAACACTTTCGAGAGGCCAATCGCCAAGACCGAAACCGTGCGACTATTGATCGAGCACGGTGCGAGCGTTAACATGCAAGATGGGGCCTACTCGACGCCTTTGCATCTGGCATCCTCTCAGGGAAGTACCGAAACTGTGGGACTGTTGATTGAGAAAGGTGCGGATGTCGCCGCAAAGGATGGTGACCACAGGACGCCTTTGCACCTGGCGTCGGCTCGGGCAAGTGTCACAACTGCATCGTTACTCATGATTAACACAGGGCTAATGTAATGGACAGGATGGCGGCAACTATGGAAGTTTCAAGGAAATGTCCAAACTGAAAATTGACACTGTGCGACTATTGATCAACCATGGGGCAGATGTTTCCGCAAATGACAAGACTTACTTAACCCCCTTGCATCTGGTGGCATCATTTGGGAGTTCTGAAACTGCGCTTCTATTATTAGAGTATGGTGCAGATGTGACCGCACAAGATGGGAGTAACAAGACGCCATTGCATCTAGCATTGACTCGGGTGAGTGCTACAAGTACTTGCAATTAACCAAGCAAGCACGGTGTTGATCTACACGGACAGCGTCGTCGTGATGACTTCTCAACCGGTGACGAAGAGTATAATTCAAAGGCTGAAATTGTGCGGCTATTGATCGAGTACGGGGCGGATGTGACATCACAAGATGAGAACCACTCAACTCCTTTGCATCTCGCGTCATCCTTCGGTAATCCTGACACTGTGCGCCTATTAATTGAGCGCGGTGCAGATGTTACCGCCCGGGATGGGAACTCCAGGACACCTTTGCATCTGGCATCATCTTGGGTGAGTTCCAAACCTCCTTCACTCTTCTTCTACCGCAGAACTGATGCAAATGGATGGGAACTAATGTGCCGCTCTTTCAAAAGCTTGACTCGGCGGCCGAAGTTGCGAAGCTATTAATTGATCACGGGGCGGATGTATCCGCAAAGGATGAGACCCACTCTACACCTTTGCATCTGGCAGCGTTCTGTGGGAGTGCTGAAACCGTGCGAGTATTGATCGAGCATGACGCCGATGTGACTGCACAAGATAGCAGCAACAAGACACCGTTGCATTTAGCGTTGTCAAATGTGAGTTCTATGACTACTTCACGCGTCGCTCTTGATGTAGCACAAGCTTGATACAAACGGACAGAACGATAGTGAAATCCGGGATCTGGATTATCACCTATACATGCCCTACCAGAAGGCCAAGACTGCCCGGTTATTGATCGAGCATGGGGCAGATGTGATGGAAAAAGATAGGAGACACTCCACACCCTTGCATGTGGCGTCATCCTTGGGGATTCTTGAGATCGTGAAGTTATTGATCGGAAAGGGCGCAGATGTTACCACACGGGATTGGAAGCACAGGACACCTTTGCATCAGGTATCATCTTGGGTGAGTGTCAAAACTGAGTTTCTCTTGATCTAGCACAGGACTGATGCAAATGGAAAGGATGACACGATCTCATCTATTTTACGTGTCCGACGCCACATGAAGGCCAAAATTGTGAAGCTATTGATTGATCATGGGGCTGACGTGACTGCGCAGGACAAGACCCGATCAATGCCATTGCATCTCGCTTCGTCTTTTGGGACTGCCAAAACAGTGCGATTATTTATTGAGAAAGGTGCGGATGTCACTGCCCAAGATAAAAATAACAGGACACCTTTACATCTGGCATCATCTCGGGTGAGTATCCGACTGCGCAAAGGTTGATGCAACGTGGGTTGATGTTAACGTACAGGAAGAGGGACCCGAAGAGACATGGCCTTCGACAAAGTTCAATAGGTTCCAGGACAAGGCCGATATAGCGCAGATATTGATCCGTCATGGGGCAGATGTGACTGCACGGGACGATACCCACTCGACGCCTTTGCATCTGGCCTCTTCGAAAATGAGTGCCGAAACTGTGGATATACTGATCCGACATGGCTCAGACGTCAATGCACAGAATGGGAACCAATCAACCCCACTGCACCTGGCGGCATCATCCCATCTGGCGTTGGAAGGCACTATCGTGCGCCTGCTACTTCGACATGGCGCAAATGTAGATGCCAAGGATAATGAAGGCCGGACCCCGCTTGAGAATGCGGTGTTGGAAGGAAATTCTTGGATTGCAAAGATATTGTCAGACCACAATGCGAGCGAAGGATAGATGTACAGTCGACTAGCTCATACTGTATACGCGTTGGGAAGGCCTTTTCCCCATACACTATGAGATATATACGGTACGAAAATCGTCACATTTTGTGACATGTGTGACATCAAGTCAAAGCGGTGTAACACGCGAAAAAAGTGTCCATACTGGTTTGCGGCTTCACATAATGTGGGCCCATTCACCATCACTTTCTCTTCCTCCATGTGAAGAACCCACAGACAGAGTACACGCTCTAGCATCAGGGCGTGTCACAATGCGTGGTTGTTTTGAAGACAGTGCATTCGGATTTGAGTCACCACATGATTTGACTTCTGCACGTTGCTCAAGTTTTTGGGAAAGCGTTGGCTGTGTGAAAATGAGAGCACCATCCTTGCAAGTCTTGAAATGATTGACAACTTGAGTTTGGGGGATCTGAGGATGCTCATCAATGAACTTGAAGACAGTAAACCAATCTGCAAGTGTCAGATTTTCATGGCTTTGAGTGACAGAGGACTTTGCAGAGGATTTCGAAGCATCCTTCTTGGTCACAGGCTTCGATTTGTGAATGTAGGGTGCTGGCTTTTCACGAACTTTTCGAGTAGACCCTCTTTGGGCATGGATAGGCTCAGAAGACAGTGGAAACACCCAAAAATGCCATCAATGGGTTGCATTGTTCACCAAAAATGCTGCTCATCCCCATGTTGCCACCAAAAAAGTGCCTGTCATACTGTATAAATCAGAGATCTAGCCTATACAGTATACAGTATGCATTATAAATCGATTTCTCTGCGAACCTACTGTGGTTCCAGCCAAAAGCTATACAGTATGAGATTTATGCATTAGTAGCTTATGCGTTATGAGCTAGTCGACTGTACATGTTTCCTACGTTTTACAGATATTCCCTGATAGCACAAATTTATCGCTGGCCATTAATCTCCATTATTTTCGTATTGCAACTGGAGCATCGGCAACTGTTATGACCACGGCAGTGCAGGAAAAGGAGTTGGGGCAGTAGCGGCGACTACAGCTGATTTTTCTGACTAGGTTTGATTTATTTTTCTCTTTTCCTGATCGCCCTATACATACCCTGAACCGTCACTGATGATGTATTTTAGGACGGAAACTATGGTGGAGGTGGCAGCGGTTGTCTTAGACTATTGTTTTTGAACTGACAAGGGAAGTGGGACGTGTAACGATCATTACATGATGTGGAGCTGGACTTCAAGGTGATGAATTTCGGTAGAGCAGTGCGTAATGGATGGATATTCTACTTGAGGCGCAAGAATTTGTGAACATAGCTAGACGACTGCGCGACTTCCTATCTTTTATAACGAGTCAGCTGAGCAAACCCTGCGCTCCTCCCCTGATATGCACATTTTTTGAGCGCACACTCTGCACGCCCGTCGCACCTCCTAAAATACGCCACCAACGATGGGGTCTTTGAGACCCCGACGGTGTACGCGGAGGTGATTGCTCTATGTAATGTATCAGCTGAGCACCTGAATAGACAAAATCTATTGACGCAACTTGTCGGATATGACCGCGTCATTACATATTGAAAGAGAGCAGACACCCGTATTTTCGTCCGAACATCATCGCCATGGCCGTCGTGTGTGCCCAAATTACCACGGCTCCGCAAGAGCCACAGCGATGATTGATTTCCCTTGGTGTGGCGTTCAGCAGAAGCATCAGTGGGAACGGACTGTACAACGTACCGACCCCGGGGACCGCAATAGGCAGGATGATCGTCTTGCCAAACGTTTTGGCAGATGCTACAGCGACCCCCGCAGTGTCTCTACCTTTTTCCGATCATCCTCTCATTCAATCAGCTCGAGCAATTTAAGGAACCGCTCACGGGTAGCGATGATTCCATGGCCCATATATCCATCCATCCAACAGTTCCGACTGTTTCTTAATCTCCTCCCTATCTCACTGAACAGAAGCTCGCGCCGTCTTACTTTTCGACAACTTCAACTTCGGGCACTCGCCCAGTGCAAGTGGCGCCTTTGTGATTCCGCGCCAATCGGACACATCATGTATCGTTAGTCGAACTTGACTCTATGACGAACCGTGAGCGTACGGCGGCGATGCGCCCAGAGGACGTCGACCGGTCGTGTGCACGACAAAGCTCTCTAGCGCCTCGCCGCCACACGTGACGCCGCAGGCCACCTCGTCCGTGACGTCCTGCAGGGTAGGCAACCGGAGCGAGGGCGTCGGGATGATGCTCCATTCGCGCGAGAACGCCTCAAGTACCCCTAGGGGTAATGTCTTGTGTAGTCGTTGATCCTGTGTAGTTGTAGCCCGGTCTTGTCAGCGGAGCACGGAAGTACGCTTTCCGTAGAACGACGCACCTCGATTTCGCATATTCAGCTGCTCCGTCGTCTTTCTTGCCCACTCCAAATAACGATCCAGCCAGCGCTGGCCGACCTGAGTATGGCTCTCCGAGGAACCTTATACATGCCCTAGTGAGTGTTTGACGAGGAGATTGGAC
>WITN01000842.1:0-36068 GCA_015025155.1 Lactarius quietus | reverse complement strand
AACTGGCTTTCCGCGTTCAATGTTGGCCACCACGGTCGACAAGCACCTGCACGATACCCAGCCTTCCACGGTGTGATGCCCAATTTAAGGGCGTCCATTGTGCGTTCGGTCGTCCGTTCACATCCGCGCCTCGATCTAGTAATAACCGTGCGATATGGACACCGTCGCCGTGAGACTGATACTCGCCTCGCGACACCAAGACCAATGGGGTTTCGCCGTCGTCGTTCTCGGAGTTTGCTTTTGCACCATGATCGAGGAACAGGCGTACGATCTCGGGTCTCCCATAATACGACGCAGAATGTAACGGGGTCCAATGGTCCTGGTCTTGTGCGTTCACATCCACGCCACGATCCAGCAATAACTGCGCAACACGAACGCCATCTTCTTCGGATCCATATTCGCCTCGTGACACTATGTCCAATGAGTTCTTGCCCTGGCGGTTCGTGGCGTTTGGATTTGCCCCGTGGTCGAGAAGCAACCGCACGATCTCGGACCTTCCCCAGTAAGACGCAGCTTGTAATGGGGTAGAGTGGTCCTTGCGGTTGGTATCCGCATTCCCGCCGTGCTCCAGTAATAGCCGGGTAATACAGACGCCTTCATCTTGAGATCGATACTCTCCACGGGACGCTAGGTATAGTGGGGTCTCGCCAATATTATTTTCAGCGTTCGCCGATGCACCGTGGAGGAGAAGGGCCTGAGCGATCTCGGGCCTTCCAAAGTATGACGCAACATGGAGTGGGGTCCAGTCGTCAGCCCTGCGTGCGTTCACCTCTACTTTGGGCTCTAGGAAAAATGCGTCGTTAGAACGGGTTTTATTTGGAGGGTAACTTGAAAATTCACCTTCTAAGTTTGGGCGAGTTGGGCTCTGGCCCCGGTAATTCTTCACAGTAGTGTGCTCGAGAAGCACGCGTACGATCTCAAGCCTCCCAGAGGAGCATGCCAAGTGGAGTGGGGTTTCACCATTTATATCTTTGGCGTTTACGTCGACACTGCACTCCAGTAATAGCTGTGATACGCGGACACCATCTTGGGGTTGATATTGGCCTCTTGCCACCTGGTGCAGAGGCGTCCTGAAGAAATTGTCCTCCGCGTTTGGGTTTGCGCCATGGTCGAGAAGTAACCGTGTAACCTCGGGCTTCCCATAGTGGGAGGCAATATGTAACGGAGTGCAGTGGTCCTTCTTGCGAGCATCCACATTAATGCCGCGCTCTAAGAAAAAGTGTCGGTAACGCAAGATGCTTTTTCGGTGAAATACTCTCACCTTTTAAGCTTAAGTGTGATGGGTTCTGTCCCCGGTCATTCTTTACAGTGGCACGCTCAAGAAGTATGCGGGCCATCTCGAGTCTTCCACTGGATGATGCCGAATGGAGCGGAGTGTCACGGTTTACATCGGAAACGTTTATGTCTGCGCTGTGCTCTAGTAATAGCTGTGCAACGCGGACCCCATCTTCTTCGGATTGATAATGACCTAATGCTACATGCTGCAGGGGCGTCCTGAGGAGGCTGTCCTCCATGTTTGGGTTCGCGCCACGCTCGAGAAGCAACTGTACACTTTCAGGCTTCCCACGGTGAGAAGCGACGTGCAACGGAGTTTGATGATCCCGCCGTTGGGCATTCACATCCACGTCGCGCTCTAAGAAAAATATCAGCAACACGAAGATTATTTTTGGGCGAAATATTCACTTTCTAGGCCTAGTTGCAAAGGCATCTGACCATGGTCATTCTTTACGGTGGTATGGTCGAGAAGTACCCGCATGATCTCGAGCCTCCCGTTGGCGGAAGCCAAATGGAGTGGGGTTTCACGATTCTTGTCTCGGGCGTTCACATCCACGCCACGCTCGAGTAAAAGTTGAGCAGTGCGGATGCCATCTTCTTCGGATTCTTGCGCTCCTTGTGAGACTGTGTGCAATGGAGTCCTAAGGAAGCTGTCCTCCGCATTCGCTATCGCGCCATGGTCAAGGAGTAACCGTACGATATCGAACCTTCCAGAGAAGGATAGCTCGTGTAATGGGGTGCAGTGGTCGTTCCGTCGTGCGTTCGCGTCCGCGCCATGATCCAGTAACAGCTGCGCAATGTGGACACCATCTTTAGAGAATTTACCTCGCGATACTACGTGCAAGGGGGCCGCGCCAAGGTCATTCTTCATGTTTGCTTTTGCGCCGTGGTCAAGAAGCACCTGTACAGTCTCGGCCAGGTCGTTGTTGCATGCGAGGTGTAATGGGGTCCAGAGATACTTGTCCGGTGCGTTCACATCCACGCCATGCTCCAGTAATAGCTGTGCGAGGCGCGCACCACTTGCTTTGGATTCATATTCGCCACATGCCACGTAATGCAATGGTTTCCTGAGGAAGATGTCTTCTGCGTTCGCATTCGCATCGTGGTCGAGAAGCACTTGTGCGATATCGAGCCTCGCGGAGTAACATGCAGCATGTAACGGCGTCCTGTGGTCGTTAACTAGTACCATGCTCACATCCGCTCCGCAATCCAATAGTAGCTGCGCCACACGCACGCCGTCTTGCGAGTCGTCCTTGCCTCGTGACACTACGTGCAATGCCGTCTCGCCGCGGTGGTTCTTCACGTTTACGTTTACGTCATGGTCGAGTAGTTCTTGCACCATCCCATGCCTCCCATGATAGGATGCGGAATGCAACAACATCGTGTCGTACTTGTCTCGTGCACTCCTGTCCGTTGCGCATTCTAGTAAGACAAGAATGTGAGAAACGACAAGACCATCCCACGACGAGTAATAATATCCACCTTTCAACCACAGTTGCAATGCGATTCGATCCTGGTCGTTGTCTGGATTAAAATCTTCGCCATAATTGAGCAGAACTGGCCAGATCTTCTCCTCTCCAAAACAGAACGCCACATCTGACGCAGTCACGTGATACTTGTCTCGTGCATACGTTTCGGCACCGCGCGCCAGTAATAGCCGCGCAGCACTGATAACGTCGTGGGAGTGACGGTTGCCTCTAAAAAGTTCCTGTAATGGGGTCCTTCCCTCGTCGTTCTCCGCATCCACGTTTGCACCGTGGTCGAGCAGCGCACGAACGATCTCGAGCCTCTGATTGTAGGATGCCAAATGCAGTGGCGTCATGTTATCCTTGGCTCGCGGGTTAACGTTCGTGCCACCTTCCAGCGATGGCGCGGTGAGAATGGAAGCATTATCTTCGAGTAGGGGTATAGCCTGCCTCGAAAAAAGGTGTAACGGAGTCAGGCCTTCATCGTTTCGAGAATTGACGTCGGCATGATGTTCAAGTAGCATCCGTACTACCTTCAGCTCTCCGTTGACCACTGCCAGATGAAGTGGTGTCCAGAGATCTTCCCGTCGAGCATTCACATCCGCGCCATGTTCAAGTAGAAACTGCACCGCGTCCGTAACCTCTTCGCTGCGCTGTATGATTTTGTGAAGGGCAGTCTCTCCTCTTCCGCGAACGTCGACGGCCCCGCCGTGCTCCAGTAGGATCCCCGCAACCCGGAGGTGTCTTTGGCATAGGGCTGCAACCAGCGGAAATTCGTAAAAGCCTGCAATAGCGTTGACATGCTGAGGGTACTTGATGGCGAGGTACTTGACTAGGTCGTCGAATCCACAAAGCGCAGCGTAGTACAGAGGATTAGGCATCTCCCCTTGCGAAGTCCCGTCTGACTGTCGGTCCATATCGTATGTCTTGAGCCACGCAGCGAAATACGGTCTATCCGGGTCGAACAGGGACTTCATCCCAACCGCCACGCTCGATGCGACGTCTTCGAATTGGGCATGCGTAACCCAGTATTGCGCCGCGTATCTGGCCAGAGGAGAACCCTTGAGGCTCTCGTCGTTATTATCTTCTGAGTGGAGAAGAAATCCGAGACAGACTTGCGCGAGCGTGGTGTGCGCGAGTCTGGGAAGAATGTGAAATTGGGAAATATCTCCGGATGAGGATGCGAGATGATTCGACATCAAGAATTCTTTGACGGATAGGTGAGAAAACTGGACCACCCGAGAATCCCCGTCGTTGATTATGGTGATCAGACTTGGGCATGCGGACAGTAAAGCCTCTTCTTGGTTCTCCGGTCGCCGGTCAACCTCGAACGTCGGAATTCCGCTCTCCCCATGAAAGTCAAATGCGAGGATTTCGGCGAGTTCCTCGACACGAAGAGGCCGGACGGCAACCGAGAGGCATTGAAGGATAAGACATGCGCGTTCTTGGTTGTTTTCGCTGATATCCTCCAGTACGCGTCCGTAAGTCTCGTCCAAGTTCTTCGGTAACCTTTCGAGAACCCCTCGTACATCTGATTCGACAGAACGCCGCAGCGTCTCGAGCTGACAGAATACCCATTGAAACCTAGACGATACCTGATAAGAAAACTATCGGTGAGAACGAAGAACGCCCTTACACTCCGTCCGCCCTTTCAGAGAGCTCCTCGACGACGAGTTTCTTATCCTCCTCCCGCAACTTCTTCAAGTTCTCATCCGAGGATACGACAGAGCCCACGTAGTTGGAAATATCTGTCTTTCGTCCACTTTGTCCGTGAAGTGAAACCGCATTAACGGACAGTGGCTCGAGTTTGGTTTGGACGTCGACCTCTGGGCGGCTAGTAACACAAAGATGCACATTAGGGCGACGCGGGTGAGCGAGATCCTTCACGATGTCGAGGATTGCCTCTCGTTGGTTTGGAGTTTCGGGAGTGTCAGAACACTCGTCGAGTGCATCAATGATGATGAAAATGGGGGGTTCAAGTGCGACTGTGAGGATTGATTTCAGACAGCCCATCAAGGCGCCATCACTGGGCTGTCGTGTGCCATTCCCGTGTGACAAATAAAGACGGTAGATTATGTCGGAATAAGAACGGGAGCATGCCGAAAGCTGGACTAGGATGGAGGTAATCAAGTTGCGGATGTTTTGCTTTTCTTTGTCGCGAAAATCGAAGTAGTAATACGCCAACGCAGCCTGTCTGGCGTCGCCCAATCTCATAATATGTTGAATGATGGCGGAACTGGTGGTCAACGTCAGTACCGCTACCAGAGACAACAATCGGGAAACAACGAACGAAAGAACGGTCTTCCCCGAGCCCGCTACGCATAAGGAGAGGCTATCAGCGGTTTGAACCGCTAAATATGATAGAAACGCACGATTTCCGTGGACCCAAAGGAGGGAACCATTTGACATCCAGTCATTGAATAAATCGGCTCCGAAGAACCACATGGACGGAACATTATGGTAGACCTTGCACGCGGTGTTGTGGTTTGTCGACGGGTCTGGCGGAGTGAACCAATTTCGAATATCCAGTCCTTTCTGATTCCCTGCGGTCGAGTTGTAGTTTTCGCAATGCAAGACATGAAAATAGCGTATCACGAACACATTATCTCGTTAACATTGTTCGCTATAGCCAAGTTGGCTTCCTTGGAATCTAGACGAAGGTTCATCGTAACATCGGCACCCGGTCGAGAGGGATGCGCACCTTCTTTGAACTCACTAGTGACCTTCATAACCTGAGCCATCGCCATCCGTATCAGCTCCTGTTTCAGGATATCTAGAGTCTTAAATGCGTCTTCAATATCTATTCTTCCCGATAGGTTCCTGAAGTATATTCCTGATCAAGTATTAGAATGAAATGTCGTTAGTACTATACCAAAGAAAACCCTCACTTGCTCGCCATCGCCCCACCTCCTTCGTTGCAATGGAAAGGACCGAGATCACCTTAGCCGTAATCTTCACAAATACCTCCGCCATTTCCGTGGTCAACGAAATCTGGGTATAATCCCAGAGAGGCTTGAAGAACTTCTCGATGCGCTCAAAAAGTTCGACAAGCGCATGGTGGCTCGCTTTCACATCTTTTGCTGCCTATAAACTCTGGAATTAGAACGGACGACGGAAAATACGGACGAAACGACGGTGAATGAACGAACAGAAAGAAGGACAAGAATCCCAATGATGATTCCCTTTGCAGGGGGGAAAGTCTGGGAGATAATGTGAGAATGTACGTAAAGCCACCGCGAATTCTACTCTTGGGGCGTACCAGGCCAGCATGATCACCCATGCCAAGAGTCCCGGAAAACGCGAAGAGAACTTGGACAGATGGGCCGATCCACTTCATCAACCTCTGATCGCCATCCTCAAACTGCTGAAATGCTTTGGCTTGATCTTGAAGAATGGTGAGGACGGCAGCGACGGTGTCACAGTGTTGCACCTCAGAAGCGAGAGGTTGATCCAGAAGTTCTATTCCGGTGTTCTTCTTGTACTCGCTCAGGGCCTCATCGAGGATTGACTTGAAGCTCGAGAGTGGGGTCGACATCTGAGGAGGGGCAGACATGACTTTGATGATAGGATATTCGTTAGGTGGCAAATCGCGGGGCAGAGATATCCTTGGCACGCTTGGTAACTTATTCGTGCGGTGAATGCATCATGTGCCTGTGCCTACAGTATAAAACACACACAGCCACTCCGTCAAGCACACCGCCCATAAGTTACAGTAAGTGGCAGGTGATTAAGTGATTGATGAGCCGGAGCTAGCTGATAAACGGGCGCGACGCATGTCATCATAGCGTCCATCCACGTATTGAGCAAATCTCGAGACGGGAACGCCGGACCAATAAAGACAGGAAATAATGGACAAGAAATAATGAGGATGTTCAAAGTTGCGATGAACGTTGAACGTTGAACCCGTAGCGGTCCGTGAATACATGCCAGAATGAGCCTGAATGAGCGCTGTGCGCTTGAACTTGAGCGCTCTTGAGCCTTTGACTCGGAGATGTACCTGAATAGATATGGGCTCTGAGAGGAAAAGATTGCCAGAACTGGGACAGTGAGATAAACGAGGACTTGAATGACTCGGAAGCGCCATTCAAGGCGCCATTTCTCATCAGAAAACCGAAAAAGGGCCAATCTCCGTCTCCCGGAAAGTTGGCGTGTCCCAGCGTACGCCGGGAATATTTTCCTTTTCGGAAGGCACGCGCCGCATGGCCGACTCGAAAGTATTTCGTGTAAAAACCCTCAGGCGAAGAGCCTCGGCCGCATTTCAGACGCAAAAGGACTTAAGGACCAGCCTGACTCGCTCAAAAGGAGGATTTCGTCACCTTAGGTGTCTCCGACCTTTTTACTTTTCCCCATCCCCTTCTGCATCGGATCCACGATCATAGATATACTACTCGGGATAAGCAGTGGAAGCTTGGACATCTACCGCACAAAGAACATGATTGAGAAGAATCAACTAATAATGAACGCTATCTCCTTCACCTAAAATAGGCAGGCCGTCGAAGGGGATGGAAAATATTGAGTTGTGCGCACCATGACGCGTGATACTACAGTATGTACAACGGTTCCAAGTTATTTTATGAACGTCTATTTTCTGGATCGATTGAACGTGTATCGAAGCTCTGGGAATATAAACTACCACTTAGGGAAATTGGCCCTACGCAAGCTTGGCCTTGTTTTCTATGTGTTGTTATTGTTAACGTTCGCAACTTCGCATGAAGATGGATAAAAAGTCGCACCATGCTCGAGAAGAACTTGCACCATGTTGGACCACCCACGGCGCGATGACAAACATAGAGGGGTCATATGTTTTATATCCGGTACGTGAGTGTCCGCGCCATACTCTAGTAGAAGCCGCGCAACACCGAGGCCACGTTCTTCAGAATCGCCTTGGAATTGCGACGCGAGGTGCAACGGGGTCCAACCAAAATCGTCCCTCGAGTTCACGGTTGCGCCGTGATTGAGGAGTACCTGGGCGATCTCGAGATTCCCATGAGAGGATGCAGCACCTAAAGGGGTCCGGTGATGCATGTCGTAAATATTCACATCCACGCCGTGCTCCAATAGTAGCCGTGCAACATTTACTCCATTTGCAGAGACGACATGCAACGGGGTCTCGCCCTGAATATTCTTTACGATCGTTGTTGCACCATGGTTGAGAAGCTGCTGTGCGATATCGAGCTTCCCGTTGCAGCATGCAGAATGCAGTGGGGTGTCACCATCCTTGTCGGGTGCGTTCACATCTGCCCCGTGCTCCAGTAGTAGCCGAACGAGGTGGACGCTGTCCTGCTGGGATTCGTATTCGCCTGGTGGTATCATGTGCAATGGAGTCTCGCCCCGGCCATTCTTTGCGATCGCTGAAGCACCGTGATCAAGAAGCTCCTGTGCAATGTCGAGCTTTCCAAAGTGGCAGGCAGCATGTAAAGGGGTGTCGCTGTCCTTGTCGGGTGCGTTCACATCCACGCCGTGCTCGATTAATAGCTGGATAAGACGAATACCATCTTGCGGATCGAATTTGCCTCGGGATATTACGTGCAACGGGGTTCGCCGTCGTAGTTCTCCGCATTCGCTATTGCCCCGTGGTCAAGAAGCACCCTTGCGATCTCAATTCTCCCAGAAGCGGACGCAATGTGGAGTGGGGTATCACAATTTATGCCCTGGGCTTTTGAATCCGCGCCGCGCTCCAATAAAATTCGCGCAATGCGGACACCATCATCTTGGGATTCGTATTCGCCCGTGAGACGTCATGCAGCGGTGTGTCGAGGCACCTGTTATTCTTGGTCACCGTTGCGCCATGATCGATAAGCACCCGTACGATATCCGGCCTCCAAAGTACGAAGCCAATTTAGGGGTGACGAGTCGGCCTTCGGTCGTCCATTCACATCCGCACCGCGATCTAGCAATAACTGGGCGATACGGACACCGTCGCCCGGGGAATTATATTTGCCTCGCGCCACCGAGTTCAACGGAGTTTCGCCATCGTCGTTCTCGGCGTTCACTTTTGCTCCGTGGACGAGAAGCAATCGTACGATTTCGGACATCCCGTAGAAAGACGCAGAATGTAACGGGGTCCAGTGGTCCTTGTCTGATGAGTTTACATCCGCGCCACGCTCCAGTAATAGCTGCGTAAGATGGACGCCATCCTCTTGGGACCTATAATCGCCTCGTGACACTAGGTCCAATGTGTTCTTGCCCTGGCGATTCTTGGAGTTCGGATTTGCCCCATGGTCGAGAAGCGTCCGCACGATCTCGAGCTTTCCAAAATAAGCCGCAGTCTGTAAGGCGGTCCAGTGGTCCTTGGATTGGGCGTTCGCATTCGCACCGCGCTCCAGTAATAGCCGTGCAACACAGACTCCATCATCTTGGGAGATGTACACGCCTCGGGAAACCAGGAATAGTGGTGTCTCGCCCAGGATAGTCTCAGCGTTCACCTCGGCACCGTGGTCGAGAAGCGCCCGAACGATCTCAACCCTTCCATTGTAAGAAGCCTGATGCAACGCGGTCCATCCGTCCGTCTTTCGTGCATCCACCTCTACACTGCGCTCTAGGGAAAGGCGTCAATAAAACGAAGTGTATTAAGGGAGATAAATCCACCTTCTAAACCTGTGTGCGTTGTGTTCTGCCCGTCACTCCTCACAGCGACATGTTGAAGGAGTACTCGTACGATCCCAAGCCTCCCAGAAACGGATGCCAAATGGAGTGGGGTTTCACAATTTATATCTTGAGCATTTACGTCTACGCCGCGCTCCAATAATAGCTGTGAAACGCGGACACCATCTTCTTCGACTGCATATTGGCCTCGTGCCACGTGGTGCAATGCGGTCCTGAGGAGGTTGTCCTCCGTGTTGGCATCTGCGCCATGGTCGAGAAGCCACCGTACAATCTGGAACTTCCCACAGTGTGAGGCAAGATGCAACGGAGTCAAGTGATCCTTCCTGCGGGCATTCACATCCGTGGGTCGCTCTAGGAAACAGTGTTAGTAGCGGGAGGATTGATTTTGGGTGCAACATTCACCTCCTAACCCCCCATGTGATGAGTCTTGGCCCTGGTCATTCACAGGAACGTGTTTAAGAAACATCCACGCGAGCTCAAGGTTTCCGAAGAAGGAAGCAAAATGGAGTGGGGTTTCATGGTTTATATCGCGAGCATTTATGTATGCCCCATTGTCCAGTAGCAGTTGTGCAACACGGACGCCGTCTTGTTGGGATTCATATTGACCCGCTGACACATGATGCAATGAGGTCTTGAAGAGGTTGTCCACCGCATCCACTTTTGCGCCGTGGTCGATAAGCGCCTGCACGATGTCTAGCCTTCCGTGGAAGGAGGCGAGATGTAACGGAGTACAGAGATCGCTCCTTTGCGCGTTCACGTTGACGCCACCACCTGGGAAAATGTCAGCAATGCAAAGATTTTTTTGGGGGGGATAGAAGACACCTTCCAAGCCTAGGTGCGACGGGTTCCTGTCACTCTTCATAGAGGCGTGTTCAAGAAGCATTCGCACAATCTCGAGCCTCCCGCTAAAGGAAGCCAAATGAAGTGGGGTTTCACGATTCCTGTCTCGTGCGTTCAGATCCGCGCCGCGCTCTAGAAAAAGCCGGGCAGTGCGGACACCATCTTCTTCGGACTCATACTCGCCTAAGACACTGTGTGAAATGGAGTCCTAAGAAAGCTGTCTTCGACATCCGTTCTTGCACCGTGGTCGAGAAGAACCCGTACGACATCGAACCTCCCAGAGAAGGCTAACCCATGTAACGGGGCGCAAAAGTCGTACCGTTGTTCGTTCGCGTCGGCACCGTGATCCAGTAACAGCTGGGCAACGTGGACATCTTGAGGATCGTATTCAGTTCGTGAGACTAAGTGCAGTGGAGTTTCGCCCTGGTCGTTCTTGGCGTCCACTTTTGCACCGTGATCGAGAATTATCTGTACAAGCTTGGGCCTTGGTTTGTAGGATGAAAAATGTAACGGCGTCCAGAGATATTTGTCTGCTACGTTAACATCCAAATCATGCTCCAGTAATAGCTGTGCGAGGCGGACACCACTTTCTTGGGATTCATATTTGCCATTTGATACTTGGTGCAGCGGTTTCCTGAGAAGGATGTCCTGTGCGTTCGCATTTGCGCCGTGGTCGAGAAGCACCTGTGCGATATCGGGATTCCCGTAGTAACTCGCAGCATGTAACGGCGTCTCGTGGTCTTTATTTTCTACGTCCACATCCGCCCCGCGTTCCAATAGTAGTTGCGCCACGCGCACGCCTTCTTGCGAGTTATCTTTGCCTCGTGACACTAGGTGCAATGCCGTCTCGCCCCGGTGATCCTTTACATGTACTTTGATGCCATGGTCGAGCAGCACTTGCGTCATCTCAAGCCTCCCATGATAGCATGCGGAATGTAATAGGATTGTGTCGTACTTGTGTCGTACATTCCCGTCCGCTGCGCATTCTAGCGTGACAAAATATGAGAAACGTAAAGGCAAGCTCCTTATGAGTAATCGTATTCACCCTTTAGCCACCAGCTAAACCTGGTTCGTTCCTGGTCATTCTCCAGATAGGTTTCTTCGCCGAATAGAACTTGGCAGATCTTCTCCTTGCCAAAATAGAACGCCAAATCTGATGGGTCACGTGATACTTGTCTCGTGCATACGCTTCGGCACTGTGCTCCAGCAATAGCAGTGCAACACTGACGCCATCTTCGTGGGAGTGACGGTCGCTTCTGAAAACTTCTTGTAATGGCGCCCTTCCCTCGTCGTTCTCTGCATCCGCGTTTGCACCGTGGTCGAGCAGCGCACGAACGACCTCGAGCCTCCGATTGTAGGATGCCAAATGCAGTGGCGTCGTGTGATCCTTGGCTTGTAGATTGACGTTCGCGCCACCGCCCAATAATATCATCGCGAGAGTGGTTCCATTGTTTTCGAGTGAGGAAATGTCCTGTCTCGACAAAAGATGCAACGGAGCCAGGCCTTCATCGTTCTGAGAATTGACGTCGGCGTGATGTTCAAGTAGTATCCGTGCCACCTTGTGCTCTCCGTTGACCACTGCCAGATGAAGTGGTGTCCAGAGATCTTCGCGCCGAGCATTCACATCTGCGCCACGTTCAAGTAGAAACTGCACCGTGTCGAGAGTCACTTCGTTGAACCGTATTATTTTGTGAAGGGCAGTCTCTCCTTCCCTTCCGCGAACGTCAACGGCCCCACCGTGCTCCAGTAGGAGCCCCGCAATCCGGAGTTGTTTTCTACACAGCGCTGCAACCAGCGGAAAGCCGTAAAAGCCTCCAATAGCGTTGACATGCTGAGGGTGTTTGATGACGAGGTGTTTAGTAAGGTCGTAGAACCCACAAAGCGCAGCGTAATACAGAGGATTGGGCATCTCCCCTTGCGACGTCCCGTCTGACTGTCGGTCCATATCGTATGTCTTGATCCACGCAGCGAAATGTGGTCTATCCGGATCGAACAGGGACTTCATCCCAACCTCCACGATCGATGCGACGTCCTCGAATTGGGCATGCGCAACCCAGTATTGCGCCGCGTATCTGGCCAGAGGAGAACCCTTAAGGCTCTCGTCGATATTATCTTCTGAGTGGAGAAGAAATCCGAGACAGACTTGCGCGAGCGTGGTGTGCGCGAGTCTGGGAAGAATGTGAAATTGGGAAATATCTCCGGATGAGGATGCGAGATGATTCGACATCAAGAATTCTTTGACGGATAGGTGAGAAAACTGGACCACCCGAGAATCCCCGTCGTTGACGATGGTAATCAGACTTGAGCATGCGGACAGTAAAGCCTCTTCTTGGTTCTCCGGCCGTCGGTCAACCTCGAACGTCGGAATTACGCTCTCGGCCCCATGAAAGTCAAATGCGAGAATTTCGGCGAGTTCCTCGACACGAAGAGGCCGGATTGAAACCGCAAGGCAGTGAAGGAGGCGGCGAGCATGCTCTCGGTTGTCCTCGTTGATATTTCCCAGTACGCGTCCGTAAGTCTCGTCCAAGTTCTTCGGTAACCTTTCGAGAGCCCCTCGCACATCTGGTCCGACGGATCGCCGCAGTGTCTCGAGCTGACA
Source organism: Lactarius quietus (assembly GCA_015025155.1). Lineage (NCBI taxonomy): Eukaryota > Fungi > Basidiomycota > Agaricomycetes > Russulales > Russulaceae > Lactarius > Lactarius quietus. The sequence continues at coordinate 23,282 of WITN01000842.1, read as the reverse complement.
GAATGCCCATTGGAACCTACACGATACGTGATAAGTGAACCTATCGGTGAGAAGAAAGAGGTCCCCACATTCCGTCCGCCCTGTCAGAAGCTCTTCGACGACCAGTTTCTTATCCTCCTCCCGCAACTTCTGTAAGTTCTCATCCAAGGACACGACAGAGCCCACGTAGATAGCGATATCTCCCTTCCGCCCACTTTGTACGTGAAGTGAAACCGCATTAACGGCCAATGGCTCGAGTTTATTTGGAGGTCGACCTCCGGGCGGCTAGTAACACAAAGATGCAAATTTGGATGGCGCATTGAAGCAAGACCCTTCACAACGTCGAGGATTGATTCTCGTTGGTTTGGAACCCGGGAGTGTCGTAACATTCGTCGAGTGCGTCAATGATGATGAAAACTGGGGGTTCAACAGCGACTATGAGCACCTGCTTCAGACAGTCCATCAAGGCGTCATTGCTGGGCTGTTGAATGCCATTCCGTGCGTCAAATAAAGACGGTATATTATGTTGTAACAGGTGTCGGAGTATTCCAAAAGCTGGACTAGGATAGAGATAATAAAATTGCGAACGTTTTGCTTTTCTTTGTCTCGAAAATCGAAGTAGTAATACGCCAACGTAGCCATTCCGGCGTAGCGCAAATTCATATGTGTTGAACGATAGATGAACTGGTGGCGAACGTGAGTACCGCTACCGGAGATAACAATTGATTCGGGAGACAACGAACCAAAGGATAGTCTTCCCAGAGCCCGCTACGTAGATAGGGAAGGTATCAGTCGTTTGAGCTGTGAAATATGACAGGAACGCACATTTTCCGTGAACCCAAAGAAGGGAACCATTTGACAGCCAATCTTGGAATACATCGGCTCCGAAGAACCACATGGACGCTACATTATGGTAGACCTTCACGCGGTGTTGTGGTTCGTCGACGGGTCTGGCGGAGAGAACCATTTTCGAATATCCAGTCCTTTCTGAATCCCTGTGGCCAAATTTCAGTGCCCACACTGCAAGACATGAAAGCGGCAGGTCACGAACACGTTATCTCGTTTATATTTCTCAACATCGCCAAGCTCGCTTTCTTGGCATCTAGTCAGACAAAGGTTCATTGTAATGTCGGCACCTGATCGAGAAGGTTGCGTACTGTCTTTGAGCGCACTAGCGACCTTCATAGCCATCCGTATCTCCTCCTTAATCAGGTCATCCATCCTCTTGAGAGCTTCTAGAATATCCGTCCTTCCAAGTAGGTTCCTGAAATAAATTTCTATCAAGTATTAGATGGAATGGCGTTAAGAATGTGCCAGAGAAAACGCTCACTTGCTCGCCATCGTCTCACCTCCTTCGTCGCAATGGAGAGGACAGAGAGGCCTCGGCCGTGATCTTCACAAACACCTCTGCCATTTCCGTGTCGACGAAATATGGGAATAATCCCCAAGAGGCCTGAAAAAGATCTCGATGTACTGGAAAAGTTGGACAAGCGCATCATGGCTCCCCCTCACATCCTTTGCTGCCTATAATTTTGGCATTAAACGGGTTCAATGGAAAATTGAACCAAAGCGAGGAAACGGACAGCAAGAAGGACAGATATGCCAGCAATGATTCCTTTTACGGGTGGAACGCCTGTGCAATGACGTTAAAATCCTCCTCGAGTCACCACGAATGAGAACTTGATGTACCAGTCCAACATTACCGAACGCAAGAGTCTCAGAAAATGAGAAGAGGACTTTGGCCAATGGGCTTATCTGCTCCATTAACCTCTGATCACCATCCTTTGACTGCGGAAACGCCTTGGCTTGATCTTGAAGTATGGTTAGGGCTCCATCAACTGTGTCACAGCGTTGCGCCTCTGTAGCGAGTGGGTTGTCTAGAAGCTCGGTTCCAGTCTTCTTCTTGTAGTCGCTCAAGGCGGCTTCAAGGATCGCTTTGTAGTTTATCGACGTCTCGGAAGATGAATACATGGTGCTGATAGCAAGTAGTTTGTTAGTGTAGCAATTCGAGGGGAAACAATAGCCTTGCTCACTTGCGCCGAAATAACTTATTCTCAGGGCGCATCATGCGTCATGTGCCTATCAATGACTCGGAATCAATGACTCAGACAAACAGCCACACCGCCCATAATGCCGCTTAAAGGGGCGGCGTGCAGTGAGCCTCCGGTAAGCTCGTAAGCAACCAACATAAACAAGTCCATGGCTCTTGCTCTCTTACCACCACCATCTCGATTTACTAGTGAGATGTGGGACGCCCTTATGGACGATTCCCCACCTCCCTCTTTACCATCCTCTCCTAAGGATGAGCCTATGGCCTCTGCTCCCCATCTCCCTGCATCGAAGGGTACCTCTTCCAAGAGGAAACCGACTGGGGGGGGCAAGCCTACGGTTACTTCTGGGGGTGTCGAACTGTTGGTGTTCAATGTCCTCAATACCTTCCGTCGTCGTTGGTTCCTGTCCAGAGCTTACCTTGTGACCCAGGTCATCTCTGCTCAAAAGGCAGAGGACGGAAAACTTTCCTGGGTGGAGTTTCCTCCCCCATACCACTCACACCTGGTCAAGTGCGCTGTAGTGCTTGTGCCTCACCGTGGCTGCCCTTTGTCCATGGTGAAAAAGGTGATGTTTGTGTATATTTTGGAGCTGTTTAATGGGGAAGGTCACACGGCCTTCTTCGATCTCCAGAAGGGTGGCCGCAAGGCCAATAATGCCCAAAAGGAGAAGCGGCGTCTTGCAAGGAAGCGGAGTCGTGCGGTGAAAAGGGAAAGGGTCAGGGAAGCGGCGAAAGCTGCCAAACTCCCCTCCTGTGAGCAGCAATGCGATGGGTGTGGGCGCAAGTTCAACTCACGCAAGACTGCGAAGAAGCACAAATGCACCGCGTCCAAAGTGGCAAGTGTTGAAGAGAAGGTCGTAGTGGGGCTGGAGTCGAATCCCAAACCCCCTATCAGGGTCTACACGCGATCCAAACCTGCACCCCCTCGACACACTCCCACTGTTCTGGCAGAACCTGAACCCAGACCGGTTCGGCCGATGTCGTCAAACACTACTGTCACCCCCTCAGTAACTGGAGTCTTGGGGGGCCGCTCCTTTCAGTTTTCCTTTGTAGGTACCCCGGGAACGAACACTCACCACTACGAGATGTGGGATGCCTATCGTGCCGTTCACGGCTATAGGCCCAGCGCTCAGGAGAGGATAGAGATGAATAGACTTGGGACGGCTTACTTTGGAGTTGAGAACCCGAGGAAGCGGAGGCGGCATTAGGGATCGTTTTAACCTAATTAGTAGTGATATCAACCTGGCTCGTAGATACAACATTGTGTTATGATATGGTGTTTCGGGGGCTTCGGCCCTGACACTCATTGCCCGTGCGGAGCCCCCCTACGCTCCCCCCAACACATTACCCACCAGTGCTACCATTTCACCTGGGAGCGGGCAGCCTCGGGCATAAACTACTACGGCCGCATGGTCCCATTCTGGAAAATCTTTGGACCGATGAAGAAGAATGCCAGCAAGATATTGAAGTTCTTTGAGGAGAGCCGTGCATTCACGAGGCCCGAGATAGGGCGGGAGGACTAATTCCCACCGGAACCAGACTAATAACGCACCCACACACAGCCCTCTCACCAAGGGGGACCCACCATAGTACAACTCCACCTAGCGTCTGACGCTCTGCCACACCTCTTTACACGATCGCTATATTTTGAGACACAACCGATTAGGAAGTTTCGCATGTAACCGCCCCATGTCCCCTCACCAGGACCACCTTACGTTTAACGCCACAAACTGTAGTTAGTCTGCGTCCAGTCTTAGCCTCTGGCTTGCACCCCGGGATATAAATTGATTTAAAAAAAAAAAAAAAAAAAACATAAACAAGTCACGAACGCATGCTTTTCGGAAATACGATGAGAATGGTTGACACGAAACCACCTGGCCTAACAGAGACAGGAAACAATGCACAGTACGGGCTGTGGCGTGAACTTAGAGGTTGAACGTTGAACGTTGAGTGCCTGTCAGGGCAGCAGACTGTAAATATGAGCGCGCTTAACATCGATAGATTGTAATCTGTGGGCACATGCTTGGCATTGGACTGGTGCGACGACTGAAGCGCTACGCCCATTTTGATGTCTGCGCTCTTCTCCAGAACCAAGCTCGTAACATGGTGTATAGCATCCCCGGCTGTGTACCCACGAAGAAAACTATTTTGACAGAATCTGGAGTTCCATGTCACTGGAAGTCAACCGGAAGTCAACAACTGATGCCAAGGGTCCTGCGGATCGGAGAGAACGCAACCCTGAGTCACTGAGTGAGTCCTGGGCGCCAAGATGACGCAAGACCCCCATTGCAGGATTCGATTCGCAATCTCGGGACCCTTTGGACACCATAGACCGGTATCGAAAATGAAAAAAAGAACTGCATCTTGCTTGTGTTACAGATGGGCGTAAAATGGTCGTTGGAGAACGAGAACTCTAGCTTGAGGAAGGGCTTCCCAGGGTAGGTCCCCTCGTGACGTCGGCGGTGACTCGGAGGGTTTACTGCTACTCCAGTCGGGGATTCTTCGAAATTATTGCAAGGCCTCCGTGGCAGTGACACTCTTAGCCAAACCAATGGTAGTGCCTGCTTTTGAGATCGAGTCGACATGGAGGGCTTCGTAAGCGGGGGAATTGAGGATGTGGCTTGTTCCGGTAAAGTCAGCGGCTCGGACAAACATCCCTTGTTATGCTTAGACTTGCTAGGAGCTATGGTGGGCAGCGACTAATAGGGAGCACGACAAATAGAGTGCTCAGTCAACAGGGTAAAAGACTCGGCATTGAATCGCTATGTACCTAATAGGGAGCATGACAAATAGAGTGCTACGAGATATTAGTACACAATAAGATAAGCGATAAAAGCATGATACACACCTCAGTCAACAGGGTAAAAGACTGAGGTGTCTACAACATATTCTACGGTTTTTATATGTAAGGTTTTCAACTGTACAGTTCAGTTCGAGTCCGACCTTTAGCTACATATATGGAAGAAATTGTCTGAAAGCGTTCATTTGTATCAACGTATTCAACAAATGCGAATTAATCCATCAAGTTCCCTATCCTGCATCAACGACCCGTACTCCCGGACGATTAAACGCCTCTACGCTCAACACCTGTTCCCCTCCCAACGACAATGTTTCAAACTTCAGCAAATGCATTAACAAATCTGCCAGTGGAAAATATACAGACAACTCTGACATGTATATGTGCCTTAGATCTTGGTACACATCCCAAGTACTCGGCCCCATTTGTTCGTTCCGCAAGTCGTTCTGATAGCGCAGGAATTGCGTCAAATTTACCAGTTTCTGTGCTTCACATATGAAGTCGTTGGGGTCAGGAACAGGACCTATCCTTTTGTCAGAAACGCATGAGTATGTGAGGGGGTCACTGGCACACACAAGACATTTGAGATCAAGTTCGAGTTCTAGAAATGTAGTACACAACACTGACAACCACACTTTCTCAGTATTTCTTACAGTGTTCACATAAGCACTGCAGCGACACCTGAAAGTCCATTGAGACATTTGTGAAGGTGCAACCAGGTGCTCTTGCCTCTAGGCAGTGGCTGTCTGGATGTGCTGAATAGCAGCCTTTGCTGCTCAAGTAGTTCGCAGGCAGAACAAAATACGGGAATGTGGCGAGCATTGACTGAAGCGGCTCGCAAAGTGAAGATTCCACCATGAGATACTCGCACAAGACCGAACAGAGCCGGGAATAACTTGAATGCATACAGCTACAGTCACTACAGTAGTAAATTATGCATTGTGGTGGGCGAACTCAAATGTGGAGAACAGCGGACTGTCTGGCGGACTGTGAATATAAGAGCGCGCTTACTGTAAGCCGGATAGCTCGTAGACCTGGGGTATCATGATGGGACTTGATGCCATACAGTAAAGTGACGCTCATTTTGGCCTCACTTCCTCAGCAGAACCAAGCTCGTGACAAGGTGTATACTAGCATCCGAGGCTGTACTCCCATGATGAAAATGATGAAACAAATGTGATAGAATCTGAAGCTCCAGACCACTGGAAGCTGTAACAGCGAGTCAACGACTGATGTCAGGGGTCTATATCTGAGAGTACACGACCCTTATGAGCGCCTATATGACGCACAGGCGAGGTACCGATTGCTGGGTTTGATTGCAAATCTCATGACCCTATGGATACAGACATTGCAAAATGGATATCAGAGACAGGTATCGAACAAAAAAGGAACTACGTCTTGCTAGCGTGACAGATGGGCATCCATGGCTGTCGGGGAGTGGGAACTATAGGAGTAGAGAAGGGCTCGGGATGTTGACGATGAGGCATCGATGAGGGTTTACTTGTCATGCTCAGTAAGGCGTGTTCGTTCATTTGATGTCGTTCGAGTTCGTTCGGTAATCACGTGATGCGATCATGAGATAGATTCAAGAATGTGACTAGTGTTGGTAAAATTCGGTTCCGAACTTCGGTCCGAACCCGAACCGGACCCCAATTTCAGGTTCAGGTTCGGTGTTTGACCCGAACTGGACCGATGGTTCCGTTCGGGGTTCGGCAGTTTCCCGAATGCTTCTGAATGCGTCCTAACTGGGTTCGAACCGAACCGGTAGTTTTTTAAAAGTAAAAAGATATGAACTTGCTGAATGTATATACCATCAAAATATGTCTGCCCACACCTTCACTGGTGAATTACCATGGCTGTGGGCTGGCTTGCGGGTGCCACACGTGCAGGTTTGGCAAACGGTGCAGCCATAATAGGAAGGCCTGATTATGTAATCACAATGAACTCACATACGCACCAGGCTGTGTACCACCAAAGCTGTTATCGCTCTTGTGGTAGAACTCATAAATATATTTATTGTGTGTATGATTCTATAGCTATCTAAAGGCTATCTAATTCGTCCTTAGTCACCAAGCAACACGGGGCTCAGGTCAGGCATGACAGTGCGACTAATGTGCCTGCCAGTGAAACTCTTGGTGAAACTCAAGTTGTTGTTGGTTCTTGACATCTTGTGGAAGGGCCGGGACATGTAGTCACATGATGGATAGCAGTGGCTTATGTATTTGATACTCCATCCGACGCTTAGAGTCTTAAATCATTGATACTCCAGCCGACGTCGGCCAACGTGTGAGATTCTTCATGTTTCATACTCTAGCCGACGTCGGCTGAAAAAGCGGGTGGTCCGCCAGCTTTATTTGATGAGAAACAATGATATAAGAGTGTGGGTGATATGCAGGGTGTACAGGTGGGCCAAACGATGCCCATATATGATGGGAAATGATAATCCAGCTGATGTAGGCTGAAGAAGCGGGCCACCCACCATGATTATTTGATTGAAAACATAGATTGAAGAGTTTAGGTGATATAATAAGTATGTGGGATGTAAAGGCGGGCCACCCGATGCCCATATATGACTGGATATGATCATATCAAAGTACAGGCATTCTACGATGTACTCATGTACTAAGATATGGCTTCACCTGATGCACCTGTCTTGTGAGCATAGATATGGATACATCTGTATGCATTGCACTGATGTGCAGAGTGATAGCAGGTACTCATTTATCAAGACATGGCTGAACCTGAGGCACCATTCTTGAGATCATGGATATGGATACATCTGGATCAATTTCTCTGACTTGAATAGTAAGATATGCACCCAGACATGGTTTTGCTTGAGGTGCCATACTTTCAATCATAGATATGGATACATCTGTATCCATTGCACTGACATACAGAATGATAGCATGGACCTATTTGACATAACATGGTGTCCGGCGGGCTGCCATTTCTGCAATGATAGATATAGATACATCTAAATCCATTGGACTGAGATACAGAATGAGACATAGTATACTTATGTGCCAAGACATAGTTAGAAGTGGAGCGCCCTTCTTGTAATGATGGAGATGGATACATCTCAATGCCCTTGACTTACATATAGAATGATGGCATCAACCTAGTTAGCATAACATCATGGCGGGTGGGGTGCCAAATGGAGGGCTCTGCTTGCAATGATTGATATTGATACATCTCAATCCACTTGACTGACATGCAGAATGATAGCATGAACATATTTGACATAACATGCTGGTGGGTGGGCCGCCATTTCTGCAATGATAGATATAGATACATCTACATTCATTGGACTGACACACAGAATGATAGTATGAACCTATTTGACATAACTTGCTGGCAGGTTGGGCACCCTTTTGCAATGACAGAGATAGATACATCTAAATCCATTGATCTGACATACAGAATGAGACATTATATACTCATTCACCAAGACAAAGTTTGGAGTGGAGCACCCCTCTTGCAATGATGTAGATGGATTCACCTCAATGCTCAGGACTCACAGACAGAATGATAGCCTTTACTTATTTGACATAACATGTTGGTGGTTGGGACACAGAGTGGAGCACCCCGCTTGCAAAGATTGATATGGATACATCTCAATCTAATTCACTGACATGCAGAATGATAGCATGGACATATTGACATAACATACTGGCAAGTAGGCTGCCATTTCTGCAATCATAGATATAGATAATTGCACAGACCTATAGATTGACAGGATGTACTTATGTCCCAACACATGGCTTCTCCTGGGGTGCCATACTTGCAATCATAGATATGGATATATCTGAATCCATTGCACTGATGTACTGAATGCTAGCATGTACTCATTTACCAAGGCATGTCTTCACGTGGGGCACCATTCATAGAATTATGGATAAGTATACTGTCTCAGTTATTATGTCCTCATAGGAATGAAGGTGGACCATTCAACTCAATGTCCTGGTAGATAATCATATTCCATCTCAAGGTGTGCATCTGTGCAATTGATTATCATCTACATATAGCTATCATTGCAATCCTGGCAGACGAGGCAAAGCCATGGCTTGATACCTAAGGATAATGGTCTCAGTCATTATGTCCCCATTTGTTACGCTCAGACCCTGCTCAAAGCCGTAAACAGCACAAATGCCTCCATGAACATTGGAAGAACTGCCAAGACTACCCAGAGGCGCATACCTGGGAGGCATGTGATCAAAAGGACATCGAAGATGAAGAGGCCATATGTGCACTCATAGCGGCAGAAGACGACAGTTACCTCGCCTATGACGAGGAGTGCAGAGTCTGCCAGCTCATGAGTAATATGATAACTCGCGATAGAACCCCAGATGCTGGCAGGAAGGTTACTACAGGACGAATGAAGGTCACATGACACGGTCATGTGACAAAGTCCCAGGTCATGGAGCTGACCTAATCGAGAAGTCACGGGACTCGCGGTGTAGAAGTCGCGGTGTAGAAGGATTGTCCCAGGCCACAGTACGTATCTGGCCTAACTCATAACTCAAGGGACGTTGGAAGAAGCCATGGAACTTGGCGGAAGACAGTTGTGTCCTGAAGACGACCAACGACGACAAATAGCGATTGTGTGGTGTAAGACCAGTGACTTGAGGCTGCCAATATCAGCGGGCCGTGGCTGCCGTTGGGACGCACTCCAGCGGGCCGGGTTTAATCCCCTTTCGGGTATGTGTTCAAGATGGATTAGTCCAAGGAGCGCCTGTGTTAGCGCCGAGGCCATTGCTTACTGTTGCATGGCGATTCGTGATGTGGATGACATTTTTCCCACTTATGCTTACTGTTTACTCATTGGTGATCGCTTACTTATGCGATGAGGTGGGCTTATTGATGCCCTAGAGTTGCTTACTCACTGGTTGGAGGTGCTTAGTCACTCATTGGTGGGGACACTTACTGATGGCTTATTGATGCCTTATGAATTGCTTACGAGTTGCTTATTGACCTGTGAGTCATTATGCCTTTCTTCTTACTCATATGATTGTGTCGCCTTTATGGCTTGACGGACATTTACTATAAATACTATACAAGTTGTGCTATGGTTCGCTAGCTTAGTTGTCTTGAAATCCACCTGTACTCTTCTCAGGAAGTTCAGACAGTCTTATAGCAGAGTCATTGTTCTTTGTGACTATCTTGTTGCCAACTTAAGTGTTAGGCGTTGCCACCTTGAAACGAACCTCAAGCTAGGCGGTAATAGGGGACCTTATTGGTTATTCGCCCTTTACAAGTCACTCCAAGTCGTTCCTGAGTTCAGAAGCCGTGCGCTTTGCTCAGAGTTGAAGCAAGGAAGACCCATCGGATCCAAGTCGGATCAAACATTTAGTGGAAACATTACACCATTGCAATGAGGGTGGACCATGTACCTTCATGTCCTAGTAGATGATCCTGCTCTATCTCAATGTGTACATTTTTCCAACTGATCAACAGCTACCTATAGCTATGATTGCAAGGCTGGCAGACAAAGCAAAGCCTTGCATTGATAGATAAGCTTAGCTGTCTCAGTGGTTATGTCCCAATTGCAATGAGGGTGGACCATGTACCTTCATGTCCTAGTAGATGATCATGCTCTATCTTATGTTTACATTGTAGCAACTGATTAACAGCTACCTATAGCTATGATTGCAAGGCTGGCGGACCAGGCGAAGCCTAGCATTGATTCATAAGCATAGATGTCTCAGTTGTTATGTGCCCATTGCAATAAGGGTGGACCATGTACCTTGATGTCCTAGTAGATGATCCTGCTCTATATCAATGTTTACAATGGTGCAACTGATTAACAGCTACCTATAGCTATGATGGCAAGGCTGGCGGACCAAGGGAAGCCTTGCATTGATTCATAAGCATAGATGGCTCAGTTGTTATGTCCTCATTGCAAGGAGGGTGGACCAGGTACCCTCATGTCCTAGTAGATGATCATGCTCTATCTCAATCTGTACATTGGTGCAACTGATTAACAGCTACCTATAGCTATGATTGCAAGGCTGGCGGACCAAGCGCAGCCTTGCGTTGATTCATTAGCATAAATGTCTCAGTTGTTATGTCCTCATTGAAATGAGGGTGGACCAAGTACCTTCATGTCCTAGTAGATGATCATGCTCTATCTCAATGTGTACATTGGTGCAACTGATTAACAGCTAGCTATACCTATGATTGCAAGGCTGGCGGACCAAGCAAAGCCTTGCGTTGATTCATAAGCAGAGATGTCTCAGTTGTTATGTCCTCATTTCCATGAGGGTGGACCATGTACCTTCATGACCTAGTAGATGATCATGCTCTATCTCAATCTGTACAATGGTGCAACTGATTAACATCTATCTATAGCTACGATTGCAAGGCTGGTGGACCAAGCGAAGCCTTGCGCTGATTCATGAGCATAGATGTCTCAGTCATTATGTCCTCATTGCAATGAGGGTGGACCATGTACCTTCATATCTGAGTAGGTGATCATGCTCTATCTTAATCTGTACATTGGAGCAACTGATTAACAGCTACCCATAGCTATGATTGCAAGGCTGGTAGACCAAGTGAAGCCTTGCGTTGATTCATAAGTATAGATGTCTCAGTTGTTATGTCCTCAGTGCCATGAGGGTGGACCATGTACCTTCATGTCCTCATAGATAATCCTGCTCTATCTCAATCTGTACAATGGTGCAACTGATTAACATCTATCTATAGCTATGTGTAACGCCACAGTGGGGGCGTACTACACGACGTGTGTAAGTCCAGTTCTGAGGTTTCTGAGCAGGGAGGAGTAGCCTATAATCGGCAAGGGTTAAGTGGATAACAAGTATCAAGTGGAGTACACTTGATATGAGAGGGAGGTCCGAGACAGGAAGGCACACAGATCTGAAGTAACCCCAGTGAAGGGAATACAAGCACTGTTGTGGTAAAGAAGTCGAGTCTAAGGCTACAAGGTACCTAAGAGTCGAGTTTATATAGATAAAAGTATGTTTGTATGAAGCAAATAAATGACGCCATCCACAGCAATGCGCAGCAGTCCGCAGTAATCACATGGAGTCTGTAGTAATCACATGGGAGGGAAGTGTGGGAGGAAACGTCCAAAAGGAGGAGGACAATAGAAAGGAAGTAGGTCAGATGGTCAAGAAGCCTGGTCTAAGAATAGAACGGGCTGGATATTAATAGAACGGGGCCAGAGCCATATACGGATGAGAAAGTAACCATAAGAAGTAAATCCATTGCTAAATAAAGAAAAAGAAGCGGCCCCATGGCCCCATTTTTGACTGGAGAAGAATCTTAAGGGTCTCCAGTCTTACGTGTCCCACCGATAAGGCAGGTTTTTCCCGTGGGTTAGACAGCAGGTTGTAACACTATGATTGCAAGGCTGGCGGACCGAGCGAAGCCTTGCATTGATTCATAAGCAGAGATGTCTCAGTTGTTATGTCCTCAGTGCCATGAGGGTGGACCATGTACCTTCATGTCCTCATAGATAATCCTGCTCTATCTCAATCTGTACAATGGTGCAACTGATTAACATCTATCTATAGCTATGATTGCAAGGCTGGGGGACCAAGCGAAGCCTTGTGTTGATTCATAACATCAGGAAAAACCTCCCCGAATAATCCGGATAAAATACCGATATTTACCAAGATTATTGAATTATCAAATATTGCTTAGTCCCCCGATAACCTATCAGGGCTTATCTCAATTACGGTAATTTGAAGCCAATAATGTATATTTATTGACTAGGCTACGTAACGATTGTCCTGTAATACTTCGACATTATGTTGTTTATCGCAGATAAACATACGGTCGGAAAACGGTAAACAAATGGTAAATAGAGGCAACAAGACAACTTTTTTTTGGCAAATTTTTGATTTTTCATGACGAACACAGGGCAGCTTGATTACGAGACAAAGTGGTATATAAGTACCACTGTTGACTGGTGAACCAGTGAAGTCCCATCAGTAGTGCATTCAAACGACAGACGGACAGACTTACAGTGGTGCTAAGTCAAAGGAGGTGTTGAGACCTCAAGAAAATACAATCAGCCATCGATTTCGTTGAGATTGAGCTCGGCAATGGGAACTCCAGTGTTTGCTTCATTCTGTTGACCGTGCTACAAGGTCCAACAGGTCAGAACAAGTATATTCAATAAAATAGAAATGTACGAAGCCTTCACGTATATGTCAGCCATCATGAGGTGAAAGGCACCTGGGCATTTGTCCTGAATGTGGTTCAAGGTGTTGATGTGGCCATGGTAAACATCCAGATAGGCATTGGCCGAAAACTCTGCAATTTGCTGCTCTCCAGTGCGCCATTCATAGATCGTCACATACAACTAGTATACATTTAGTCAGTATAATACAGTCAAAAAAAAAACCCTGGCCTACCGCAGTGGCAACCAACGCAACCATTGGAACTGGGACCTCATACATTTCTCCTTCACGGCCTTCAAATATCGGGAATAGATAGTCAAATTTTTTGGAGAACGATGCGGCCCCTCTGGTGAAATACATGTCCTGGATTACATTATTGATGCGTTCGTTGCGATATGGATGAGAGCGCATCACTAGCCCGCTCGGGGCATTTGCCTGATTAAATTGTCAGTGGGAACTTGAAGAAAAAATATGACTTACCAAAGCAGCCCCTGGAAAAGTATACGTATATCGTGCTAGTTGCTCACGGACGTACTCGATAACGTTTGGTTCCTGCCCTAAGGCTATGAACGATGCCATAGTGATAATATTGCAGTGCTCCTTCACTTCACTACGAATCAGACAGATATGAGCACGTGGCTGGAATACGATGTCAGTGAAGTCACCATGCGATTAAGTGTGCTTACCAAGGGCGTCAACTTCATGATATACTGTTGATCATTCTCGAGTTGATTGAGGATTTCCGTGGAACCAGGTTTGAGATGGTTAGCGGCATTGAGCAAACAGTCCTTGATCAAGTCAAGAGCGAAACAGACATCTGGAAAGGCATTGTTAAACAATAATGCCGCCTGGAGATTGTCAATGGCCTCTTGTATGATGGCACGGACAATCGGTCGCTGGTTGGTCAGCATAAGTTTGTTCATGCCTGCGGGATATACCAGTTTGGTGATGGCCGGCCAAGTTGAGTTTGCATTGAGCACTGAGACCGTGCTCGAGGATTGAGATAATATGACTAGAAAACATGTCAGTATCATGAAGAGAGAGACAAAGGAAACTTACCTCCTGAGGGCCCAGCAGTGGCCACCGCCGTGTCAAGGCCGTGTTCCACAGTGGCGCAACCGTCGGTGTGATTGGAGGACGAAGAGGATCCATGGCTGGCAGATTTAGCAGGCTTGGAACTACCTGATGCTGCCCACTCGGGCCTCTGTGAGAGCAGTCAACAATTAGCTCATGTATAAAAAAAATTGTCACCTCACCTCAATTGCCAAAGACTCCGAAAATTTGCTGGGAGCCTTCATGGAAAAATCGACACTGTCGTCATCGTCTACCGAATATGTGTCAGTAACATAGCCATCGTCATCCACCTTAGGACTGTGAAAATCGTAGTTTCCGTTTTCAAGTTGTGCGAGGGGATGAGTGTGGTCACCACGGCCTGGGTAAAAAGACGAGGCTGAAATTTTTCGTTGTTAAGTTGTGACACGTTGAGAAGTCACAACAAACACAAATACAGTCAAACAACTCACTACGTTGCAGCTTCGCAGCGACTTGTTTGCCTTTGCCTTTACCCTTACTAGTGCTATCGTCTCTACCCTGCTGGTTTGCTGTCTTGCCATCTTTGCTGGGTAACTTCTGGCCTTCGTCGTCACTGTCACTGGCCATGGGTATGATAAGAGGCATTGGACGGCTACGGACGGGTCCTTGGCTTATTGTGAGTTTTTGCAATTCATATTAGCCACCATCTAACAATGACTTACCAACAGTCCGTGCCCTCTTCAAAGGGTTAGTCTGCGTGGCTGAAGAGGAGGCGTGGGCATCGCCAGTGTTATCAACTTGGGCGAAGGTACGTTTCCCGTTCACTTATCGTTGTCAAGTTGCATCTAATATATTGCGGTTGCAGACTCACTTGGTTGCAGGACGTTGGCCTGTGGGTCGGGAATGACTCTTCAAGCTGGAACACGGCTCCGCGTACTTTGATTGGTGACTATAGAATGTTCAAATGACACTTCATTTTCGTCCCCTATGACTGGGGTGCTACTGGCCTCCCCTTTTGTGTGAGACCGGTGCGTGCGTGGCATCGACGAACACAAATCGAAGAAGAGAAAAGAATGCTAGAGGAGGATAACTGGAAGATGAGTAAAGACCGGACTTGTATTGGGGAAATAACTCAAAGGTATGTGCTCTTTTTATACCGAGAAACGTGTGCTGATAAAAGCTCCCTCGTACGCCACACCTCATGATCACCCCTTTTTTCTCTCCCTTGTCCATCCCTCAACGTTTACATCTGATGAACACACCCCAGATCCATTGTCGCTGTTGCGATAAGGTTTTCAGTCCACGTGGGCTTTCACAACATTTCACTAAGAATGCCGTCTGTCGCACCGCTCAGATGGCCCGACAAACACCGTCAATGTTTCACTCAACGTCAGCCAAAGCGTCCATCTCAAATTCGACATCATGGGACAATTGGGATATGGACCCAGCGAACAGGTCTAACGGTGAGTACCAAAGGTTGTCAAGCGCGCTGTCTCAGTTGTACACTAAACCATTCACAGATGTATTTCAGTTGTTCCATCAAGAGTCCGGCAGTCCTGGACCCAATACAACTCATGCTGCCAACCGAGCACACACCGTTGAAGCCACTGAACCTGCTGATGCCGCTGACACTGCCAAATCTGCAGAGGCCGCTGACACCACAGATGCCACAGACGCTGAAGATGCCGACCTTCAAGAATTTTTGACAAATTATGACCCGGTTACCACCAATCCCAAAGAAGACCACACTGACGAGGCACAATTTGCAACATCACCAGCACCACCACCCAAAGAGGGACCAATGGAAGCTCCACCAGCGCTGCCACTCGTCGAGGCACTACTGCCACCTCAGCTAGCCCCATTGGTGATTGACCGTTTTCCGCATGGTGATCCGGGCGCACCAGTTCCCGGTAGCCATCAGGGTTCCTCATGCTATCAAACAAGCACCGAGGCATTTGGAGCCTCGGTATGGGCTCCTTTTCGCTCCCAATGCGACTGGGAGATCGCACGCTGGGCGAAGATGTGTGGCCCGACATCCTCGGCCATGGAAGAGCTACTGGCTATTTGTTACGTGCAAGCTGCACGTGAGCCTGACTTTGGCAACGTAAGGTGAACGCGGTGACTTAACAACCCGTTGACTCTAGCACGAAGGCAGAGTATTGTCTCAACGCGCGAAGGCGGAGTCTTGCTTTGACAGCAACACGGTCTGAAAGGACGAGTAGAGAGAGGGAGAGAGAGAGAGCCTGGTTATTCGATATGAGAAGTGTACAAGAACTTCAAGCTGTCGACCACAACAGTCGACAGCTTCCTTATAACAGTAAGTAACACGCCACTACTACCAGTAACAACGTACAAGGCTTGACAAGTACCACTACTATCAGTAAGTCGCTCACTAAGAGCATCAGTCATCATCCGTCCTTGTACAGTAAGCAACCAGTCATCATCCGTCATCGTACAGTAGTCAATCAGTCATCATCGTACCGTAATCGTCCTGTTATGCCATGTCCCCTGGGTTATCGGCTTAGGTCAGATACTTACTATGACCTGGGACGTTACATCACCCCCTTCACAAGGGTGAGTGCCCACGCTCAACCACCCAATTCGTAACTGCTGTGAGTCCGACATCTGTCTCATGCTCGTCCCGTACCCTTTGTAAGGTGTGAGCCCGCCCAAGTCTTCGTGCCGAGTGTCTAGCTCGGTCCATGTGAACAAACACGTCGTCTTCGAGCCTCTTGATGGCGGCTTCCAATTCTTCGATGACCTCCTGGGACGCACGGTAGCGTCTCACCTCGGCTTGTAGGGATATGTCCCCTAGCCTGGCAAGAGCTTCGTCTACCTGGCGCTTTCCCCGGAAGTCAGCTCGGAAGTACTTGAGCTTGTCGCGATTGTACTCAGCTGCGGGTCCCATATCCCAGCACGGCTCCGCGTGGATGTCCCCCCTATAGATGGGTTCGTATCGCCCCATAGTCCCGAAGACCTCTGGGTTATCGAGCATGCGTACTCGAACGTAACGTGCCAGCATCCGTCGTCCTTCATGCTCAATGATCATCGGCACCCAATTCATCCCGTTGTTGAGGGTGAATCCGGCGGGGGTAGGCGATACGGCACGGACAGGGCGCCTCGCCGCATTCGTTCGGCACGTAGTGGTTGGAGACGGTATTGGGGCCCCACTGTAGGGCAGTATTCTGCGGGCGGTGTAACCGGCCTCCGCCATCGGTCCGTAGATGACAGCAACCGGCGGTGGTCCTCCTTCCGGATCACTGGCTTCTTCGGCAGACTCGTCGTCGATTCTTGTGATTGGTGGTGGTATGATTCGGGGTGTGCAGTGACAGTAGTTCGGGGGGTTGTCGCATCGGGTGCAGACGACCCTAGCTTCATAGTATGACTCGTCGGCCTCGGAGGAGTCGTCGCTGTCATCACGATTGATGGCGGTAGTGGATGTGGCGGCGGTGGAGGGCTGAGGGATACTTGCCTCATCAGCGATTGTATCCTCATCCGTCTCTCCCTTGCCGTCATCTTCACTATCTGATCCAGCCGCCATGACTGCATCACCTCCCTCATCAACGCGGTTTTCTTCCTTATCGTCTTCCACTCGGCCGCTTGCGGGTGTGGGGAATCGCCGGCGAGCCTCGGCCAAATCTCGCTCTTGTTGTTCTCGTTCTTGTCTGTCTTGTTCGGCGACGGCTCGCACTTGTTCAACTGCTGAGCAGAAGGGGTCGTCCACATTGTTGGTGGAGTCGTAGTTGGCGAGGGTGTTGACATGAGAGAAGTTAAGGGCGATGGTGGTGAGTGGGACATGGGACATTGTAGTGCGGGGTGTTGGGATAGTTCGTGTTGCAGTTCCTGCTTTTATGTGAATTTCGGCCTGCGGGTTAGACTGTTTGAACTTCCTTATCTCTTTGTCCGCATGCACATCATCCCATGCGACCCACTGGTTATCCAAGTCGGAGTATCCTTTCCACTTGATAAGGTACTGGAGTTTGCGTCCCCGTCCTCTTCTTCGCGAGTCTAGTACTTTTTCAACTTTGTATTCTTCCACGCTGTCTACCAATTCTGGTGGAGGGCGTTGGTAGTTAACGCCATGAGTCACTGTTTCTTTGTAAGGTGTGAGAAGATCTGTGTGAAAGACATCATGGATGCTCCACTGCGTGGGAAGTTCTAGACGATAGTTGACGGGAGACATCACCTGTTTGATTGTGAATGGGCCATGCCTCCTGGGCGCAAGCTTCGCAGTTGGTTGGTTGGTTCGTAAGTGGCGTCCTTCTAGCCAAACCTTGTCTCCTATCCGATAACGAGGAGTGTCACGGTGTTTGATCCATGACTGTTGCGCCTTCTGCATTTGTCCTTGTGCTTGTTGTCTTATCTCCTTCAATTGTTTCAGTCTTGCCCCGACTCGTGGTATTGGTGAGGTCTTATCTATCCAACTGGCGCGGGGGTGATACCCCATTAGCAGCCAAAATGGAGACTCGCATGTGGACTCATTAGTCCAATTGTTATGTGCGAATTCGGCCAGCGCAAGGTACTCAGCCCAATTATCCTGTCTTTCATTAACCCAAAAGCGGAGATATTGTTCCAGCCATTGGTTATTTCGTTCTGACTGTCCGTCGGTTCACGGGTGATAGGCGGTGGAGATGTTTTGTTGGATCCCCAAGAGTCGGCATAGTTCTCTTGTGAATTTCGACGCGAACCAGGGGTCTCAATCGCTAATGATTTTTGATGGTAGTCCAAATCTTGCTACCACGTGTTTCGCATAGAGGATGGCCGTTTCTTCTCCCGATATTTCTTCTCTACAGGGTATGAATATGGATGCTTTTGAACAGTCGTGATCAGTGACTGTGAGTATTGAGTCATATCCTCGGGAATCGGGTAGTTTTGTAATGAAGTCGAGTGCCACCACTTCAAATGGCGTTGCTTCCATTTTTGGGAATATTGGTTGCAGTGGTGCTTTTGTGGTGTGCATATTGACCTTACATCATTGGCATTCGGCACATCCCCTAACGTAGTCGGCTACATTTTGTTTCATTGTGGGCCACCAGTAGTGTCGTTCAACTAGTTGCGTCATTTGATTTATCCCTGGGTGTCCATGAATAGGTGGATCATGGTGTGCGGATATTACTTCTCTGATTTCTTGTGTCGTTCCCGTGACTACCAATTGTTGTCCCTGGTGCCACCAGAGCCCGTCGGCCTTGGTTAGTTTGTGTGGGTCTACCCACTTGCGTATCTTCTGTTCATCTTGTTGTCGGCTGGTTGTAGTGTTTCGTATGAACAATTTGTTTGGTAGGACCGTGACGCCTTCGTTATCTTTTTCCCCTTGTTCGTAGTCAGGTCGTCGAGAGAGGGCGTCCGCTCTTCCATTGGCTGTTCCCTTGACGTGGTGTATTTCGAAGTTATACTCCGCTAGTTCCAATACTTCCCTAGCGATTCGTCGACTGATCTTCTGGGGATCTTGCCAATATCGCAGGTTGAGGTGATCAGAGAATATTCGTACCTTGTGTGGCGATCCAGCCAATAGGTGTCTCCAGTTTCGTAGGGCTTTTACGATGGCTAACAACTCAAGGTTGTATATGTCGTAATTGCGTTCAGCAGCGTTGAGTGTCGCCGAGTAGTATCCTACGGGGTGTCGTTTTCCGTCTAATTTCTTTTGTAGCAGTACCGCTCCTACTGCGAATCCCGACGCGTCGACTTCTAGATCAAATTGTTGTGTCTGATCTGCGTGTGCCAGGATCAGTTCGGTGATGATTTGTTGTTTGAGTGTGTTGAACGCTGCTTGTTGTCTTGTGCCCCATTGCCATGGTTCATCTTTGCGTGTTAAGTCGTTTAGTGGCTTGGCAATATTGGCGAAACCTCTAATAAACTGCCAATAAAAATTGCAGAATCCAAGGAATGAGCGTACATCCTTTACGGATGACGGGGATGGCCAGTCCCGTATGCCGGAAATTTTAACGGGGTCCATGCGTGTTACCCCCTCTTCAAGGATTACCCCCAGGTAATCAATGCTGGACGCGTTGAAAACGCACTTCTCTGGTTTGAAGAAGAGGTCATGTTTTTGGGCGATTGCTAGTACGTCACAGACCGCTTCTTGATGCTTTTTGATTGCGAGCGGTTGACGTTTTGTTGCTATTGCAATGTCGTCCATGTAGACCCTAATGGTGGTTCCCTGTGTTTCGTGTTTTGCGATGGTTGGACGGTATATTTCGTTCATGAAACTTTGGAATGTGGCTGGTGAGTTACACAATCCGAAGTACATGACTGTTGGTTCGAATAAGCCACGTCGTGTTTTGAATGCCGCCTTGTGTTCGTCGCCCTCCTTGATTCTTATGTTATTGTATCCCTGTCGAACGTCTAGTTTGCTAAACACCTGAGCTCCCCCGAGATCTCTGATGAGGTCATCAATGAGGGGGAGTGGATATTGATTCCGTATCGTCCACTCGTTGATTCGTCGATAATCCTGTACGGGTCGTAGCTTTCCATCCTTCTTTTTAATAAAGAAGAATGACGATGCGTACGGGGACTTGGAGGGACGGATGTATCCCTTTTCTACTTGTTCGTCAATGAATTCGTCCAGTGCCGCGTCTTCGGTTCTTGTCATGGGATAGACTTTGCAGTCTATTACATCAGGTACTCCTTTCTTGAACTCAATTGCGTGATCGCAACTTCTTTTTGGTGGGAACCGTTTTGATTCTTGTTCGCTAAATACCTTCGCGAAGTGTTGGTATTCTTCTGGTATTTTGGTTTGTTTTGTGTATTGTTGGGCGTCGATCGCAAGTTCTACCGCCGATCGTCGTCCGTACACTTGTTCTTCCAGCGTTGCTACGATTTGCTCTTTGGCATCTGTTGTGAATATTCGAGATATTCTTGTGTCTTCTTTTTCTTCGTTTAGCAGTCGTGCCAAGACTGCTCTTTTGTCATTCGGGTTGATTGTTCGTAGTACTATGGGGAGTTGCTTCTCGTTGATGGTGGCATGTCGCCAACTGAATCTTGGTTCATATGTTGCGAGCCATGGGTATCCCAGTAGTAAGTCTTCTCTTCCTATATCCGTGATGAGGAAGCGCATTTCCTTTTTCGTTCCTCCTGTTTCCACATTAAGCGTGAGATAGTGTGTAATCTGTCCCGCTTTGTTAGTGGTATCGTCGATATTGTATATGTTTTTGGGCTTATCTAATGCCCGTTGTCCCAGCCCCATCCTTTTGACGAAGTTGGGGTGTATGAAGTTGTCAGTGGCTCCTGAGTCCACCAACACTTTTATGTCGGCCATGTTATAACTTGCGCAAATTGACACTGGTACTTTCATAGAACGGTAGCGCATAATGTACACAGAGTTACAATGTATTGCCCTCACCCAGGCCGCCGGGTTCAGGCGTTTCCAAAATCCTGTCCCATCAATTGTTGAAGGACCAGGTCTTTTACTTCTTCGTCATCTCCTGCTACTCCTCTGAGCCATTCCGCTGCTTTTTCTTCTTTAGTTGGTGCGGTCTCGGCCGTTCGTGTTTGTGTGTTTCGGTTCCTCCGCGGTTGTCGGCAGTCGCGACTGATGTGTCCCATCTTCTGACAGTTATAACACTGTGTTTGACTATGGTCACGTTTAAATTGCCTCTGTATGAATCCTCCACGTGGTGGAAATGGTGGACGTGGTGGATTATCATTGCGTCTGTGGTTCTGGAGCACATCTTCTGCTCCTGCCAATCGTCCCCTCACTCGATCTGCGGATGTGTCCATTTGGTCATCGTTTTGGAGGGGTGCTAGCAACTTAGCTAATGCCCCGCCTGGGGCTCGTCCTGGTTTGAAGGCATCGAGGTTGCCTCTGACCGTCTGCATGTGAATCCACTTCTGCTGCCTCTTTAAGGTGGATTCTCTCCATTCTTCATAATTGCGGGGGTCGTCGTGTTGATACATTGTTTCGTATAACGCACGCGGTAATCCTCTTGTGAAATATTTGAGCGTTTGCTCGGCGTTGATGTTGTACCCTGCGTGTCGGACGAGCTGCTTGAATGTGGCAATGTAGTCGTCAATTTTTCCATCCTTCATGTGTATGCCAGCGTCGAGCTGGGCTTGGGCTCGTTCTTTACTGAGAACATCGCTGAATTGTTGTTGGAAGGCATGTAGCAGGTTCTCCCATAACCTGTTGTCAAATTGGCTGGTTCCTGTGGTGACTTCGTTAACAAGCCACCTGCTTGCGGACATTACCCATTGGTTGACCGCGTTCCCTTGTATGTATGTGAGGAACAGCATTGCCTTCTGGTATTTGTTTATCATCGCCGAGTGGTTGGCATTGGACTCCTGCGTAAACCTCCCATTGGAGATGAAGGATTTGGCTTGTCCCCTGTTTCCTGTAAACGTTGGTGGTGGATTACCGATAAATTTATCGTTCCCTCCTTGAGGTGCCTGTTGTATTCCTCCTCCCGGCGGTCCTCCTCCTCCTGGCGGTCCTCCTCCTCCTGGCGGTCCTTCTCCTCCTGGCGGTCCTCCTCCTGGCAGTCCTCCTCCTGGCGGTCCTCCTCCTGGCGGCCTTCTCAACGGGGGAAAAGGTCGGTTGTCTGGTGATGGTACCCTGTTTCTATTGAGTCAGAACTCGTAGAACATATCGGGTCCTTCAGGGATGCTTGGTGCGTCAGGGACATCCGGTCCCATGGCTCGGTTGACAGCTTCCATATCTTCTGGTTGTAGTTTTTGGACGTGACCTGTCTGTTCATTGATGACAAGTCGGGGTGGCGATACTTCTGTTTGAGTAGTCATGTAGCTGAATGGTACTCCTCTGATTGGTTCGGGAATATGTAACTCAGCTGTTTGCGCGGCTAGTGCGTCTACTTCCGGTGATTGCACTGCGATTTCCTCGGGTTCTATTCTACTTCACTTCGTGGGGTTGGCGATCGTTCACTAGTATGGCTTGATGCGGTCCGCGTTTCTGCCGTAGTTGAATTCGGTCCTTGGTGGTTCCGAATCGAGATTCTCTGCTTCTTGACCGTCTATAGGTCCTTGTTGATCAATTGGCCGTGCGTCGACCAATGGTACGTTTATGTGTAAGTCGTCTGCTGCTGGTCGTGTTGCTTCAAAGTAGCTGTTGGTGTTGCTCCACCTGAGCTCTACCCAGCAACAGCGTTCTCTGTTGAATACTACGGGATGATACCTTTGTGAGGTAGCTGCTTCTGCGTAGTATCCTGTGTTGTTCTCTTTGGATTCTTCTGGTGTCTGGTACGTGTCGCCACCTTACTCGTCCTATAAGGTAGCGAGTGGGCGCGTCTCGTTCTCTTGAGTCGATGATAGGGTACGAAGTCCCAGCCGT
>WITN01000841.1:0-36083 GCA_015025155.1 Lactarius quietus | reverse complement strand
TCGGATGGCCAAACGTTCGAACCTAAAAAGCGGTAATAGTGCCTGGTTGCTGTGTTCATCTCGTCAGCATTTGTCGCAGTAGTTTAAGGATCACTTTCGGCTATGTATGCACATTGCAAAGCCTTGACATCGTAGTGTTATCATGTTACCAACCACCAACGGAAGTGCTACGTAAGGACAAGGAAAGATATTGTCAGGTATCTTTCTGATCCTTCTTGGCGGTTGAACGGGTACTCCGGGTACGTACTCGATGTGTGCCCACCGCGTTGAGCGATTTGTAGGAGTCTGCGAGTCTGACGGCCAGAGCCCGAGTCCCGCACTGATGCGGGAGTTACCCCCCCCCCCCCCCTGAGGGTCACGATCATTGCCGCTCGAATCCCGCCGCGAACAGGACGGAAGATGTGCGTCCGAAGGGTGACGATGTAGGCGGACGATATGGTGTGCCAGAACCTGGTGAGGTCAGCACGTCCGAAAGGTCTTCTTACTTATTTAAACAGACACGAAGCCACGCAAATACTCACCGAATTCCTTCTGTGGTTCCCCAGCAGATTCCGTGGGCGTAGAAACTCAGCAGCGATCGCCCAGGCCTACTAGCGCGTGCGCATGTCGGTTTGAGCTAGCTGCACCATAGAGAAATAGGAAGCGACACGCACCTTGCTGAATTCCATGAGCCCGAGATATCCGCTGACCTGTGGTTGGGACGGTTGAAAGAGTCTTGCCATTTCGCCGAGACTTGGTTTGCGGAGAGCTTCGGAGGCCGCTGGCAAACCGCGCGGCTTCACGTGACTACAACCTTCCTTCTCTTACAAGTCAGAGCCGCCATTACCTTTCAGCCACGAACTACGGAATACAGACTCGACCAACAGGCAGCTGGCCGCGGCCGTGCCTATCTATCTATCAAGAAGCAAAGTTTTCTGTACAGACGACAGGCCCCACTGGCACATGGACCCATCCATCAGAACGGGCCCTCAAAATCTCAAACCTGTTACCTGAGCGTCACGTCGGGCGGCAGACCAACGGCAATACAATGTATGCAGAGAGAGATCCTAAACCTCTGCCAAATGGGCAGCGTCTGCGTCTGCCTCTTCTCACCCATCCACTAAACCAAATCCAAACTCTGCGGCTGGTCGACATAAAAATCAATCACGAGCTGATGTAGCGCGCGCGGACACCGTGTGGTGTTCGTTTCTTTAGGGTCATTGCGGCTCCACTCACTGGCACCTGCTTAAACTTACTCTGGCAGGCCTCGGCGCTGGAATCTGTTGAGCTGACTTGTACCACCTCCGCGCTCGCTGGGTGTCTTCTTTTTTTCTAGTTGATGGGTCCTCGCGAGTCCTGCTGCTGTATTGTTCTCGGAGTCCGTGCGTGCTACGCTGTTTCAATCGTCTGATGTATTACTTGTTTGGTGGGCGCCGATAATCCCGAGCGATCATTGTCAACTCTGATTCGACAGTTGGACGTTTTGGCCAATGGAAGGAGGCAAAACAAACACCGATGTGAAATAGAAGGAACGTGGCTCATGCTATCATCATATAAAGACTATCCGAGGATACCGTTGGAGCAACGAAAGTGCTATGGAGAAGCTGTGGAGAAAAAGATAAGTCGAGAAGTCGGGAGCGCCTCCCTTAGCGCCTTCATCTTGTATCATTATCAAAAAATGATTTTTAAAATTACATAATTAAATCTAATAAATTTGCGATAAACTCTTACAGAGTACTCACTAAAAGTCAAAACTCCAACCCGCGATCTTGTGCGATTATTCATCGTAAACAAGCCGATGGCGGCTTGTTGCAATATTTGGAATAACAGGGGGATTATATATCGCGAATCACAAAAGGTGAAAGACATCAAAGACAGTTGGCTTCTTTCCCATCCAGATAAACTAAGTCTCCCACGCTTAAAAAGGAAGGTTGCCAGTACTTTGGTTTCGTCTCGGCAGATTCCTCAAGAAAAACATATATTTTTACACTCAGCTCAGACAATATAATTAAGTTGTTTTCATAAGTTATATATTGCGTTATCAAATACAAAATACAAGTGTAAAGACCTAAATAAAGAAAATGATGTATGTATGGGGAGAGGTCGCGTGGCGGCGCTGGCAATAAAGGCCACCAAAGGCGTTGCAAGCCGTCACAATGCAGCGGTAGGCGGGAACATCGTATGTGGGTGAGCGGAACGTATGTGGGGTGAGCGGGAACGAGTAGCTCTGACCCTGAGTCACTAGATCTTGCGTGGGTGGCAGAGGGAATTGCGCGAACGGGAATTGCGCGAACGCAGGCCCAGATTGGGCTGGGATGTGGGCGGAGGTGGGACAAAAGTGGGGGGTAGGGTGGGAGCGGGAGTTGGCTGCGACGCCAGTGGTTCTGCACAGGCGTGCGCCTTCCGATTTGCAGTGGCCGAGACTGCATCGGGCTTGGCCAATCTGCCCGGTCTCTCGCCTCCTGCATATGTGTTACGATCGTGGTCTGACTTAGACCCTTCACGCGATGGCAAGTAACGTGACTTAGCAATACGCGTCAACACGCGAAGGTGTGACTTGTTCCAAGGACCCTTGAAAGAGCCTTCCTAAGAGCGATGCGATGACTAGAGGCGGGAGAGAGAAACCCGACTAGATTCGAGAGTGTACAAGAGAGTCAAGCTGTCGACCACATCAGTCGACAGCTACCTTATATCGGATCTTGACTGTACGCCGTCGTCAGCGATACAGCCACTACTAATACTGCTTGGTAACATCCACTAATACTAACGCCACAACTACTACAATCCTCAGTCATCGTACAGTAATAATATCAGTAATCATCATAGTAAGCCTGAGTAAGATTCGGGAGCGACTCGTCATCCACTTACAACGATCAACGACGGCAAATCGTGACATCACCCCTTTACAAGGGTGAGCGCCCACGCTCCACAACCCAACTAGTCACCGTGGTAAGTCCAACGTCTGTCTCGTGCTCGTCGCGCACCCTCCTAAGGGCATGAGCGCGTCCCAACCGCCTTGAAGAATGCATGGCCCTGTCGATGTGGACGAAGATGTCATCCTCCAGTTTCTTAATTGCTTGCTCGAGTTCGGCCACAACTTCCATGGACGTGCGGTAGCGCCTCACCTCAGCTTGGAGGGAGATGTCCCCCAATCTGGCGAGGGCTTCATCTACCTGTCGCTTTCCACGGAAGTCAGAGCGGAAATATCCGAGCTCTTCACGTGTGTACTCAGCTGCAGGGCCCATGTCCCGACATGGTTCGGCGTGGATGTCGGCACGATAAACGGGGGAATACTTTCCCATCGTTCCGAACACCTCGGGGTTGTCCAGCATGCGAACACGCACATATTTGGCTGGGATTCGTCGCCCTTCGTGCTCGATGACCATCGGCACCCAATTCATCCCATTGTTGAGGATGAATCCTCCGGGGTAGGCGATATGGCACGGAGAGGGAGCCGCGTCGTATTCGCTCAGCGCGTAGCGATGGGCGATGGGTCGCGTTCTTCCCTATAGGGGGTAGACCGTGCGCTTTGTATCCCTGCTCCGCCGTTGCTCCGTAGACAACAGCAACTGGAGGTGGTCGGAGCGCGTCATCCTCGGCTTTGCTGGCAATGGTGCGGACTTGGTAAGGTACAGGGAGGGGAGCGCAGTGGCAATAGTTGGGGGGTTGTCGCACTGGATGCAGACAACCCGCGCTGCGTGGTAAGATTCGTCGCTGCTGTCGTCCTCATCTTCGCTGTCGTCGTCATCAACGGCGGTGGTGGCGAGTGACATGGCGGACTGGTTGACACTGCCGACTGCGGTAGTATTGAGGGAGGTGGCGGACTGGTTGATACTTGCCTCATCAACAGGTGTATCCTCATCCTCCTCTCTGCTGCAGTCCTCTTCACCACTTGATCCGCCCTCCATGCGGACATCACTTCCTTCAATAGGCCGTACTCCTGCCTCATCTTCTTCCATTCTTCCGCTTGCGGGTGTGGGGAATCGCCAGCGAGCCTCGGCCAGGTCTCAGGCGGATTGGTCTCGCTCGGCGACGGCTCTGACGTGTTCGATGGCTGAGCAGAACTGGTCATCGATGTTGTTGTTGCCATCATAGGTGTTGAGGGTGTCGACATGGGGATGGTGATCTCGTCAATGTTGACAATGGTGAGAGGGACATGAGCCATTGGTTTGTTTAATGAGAGGAAGATAGCGTTTCTGGTGCTATCGAAGCTGCTTTTATGTGAGTTTCAGCTTTTGGGTTCAAACGTGCGAACTTCCTTATCTCTTTCTCCGCATGGACGTCGTCCCACGGGGACCCACTGGTTTTCCGAATCTGCATACCCTTCCATTTGATGAGGTATTGAAGTTTACGCCCTCGACCTGACCTTCTGGAGTCTATCACCTTTTCGACCTCATATTCTTCCACACCTTCTACCAATTCAGGTGGTGGGCATAGGTAGTTTGCGCGTGCATGCGTGTTTCTTTGTAAGGTGTCAACAAATCTGTATGAAACACGTCATGTATCTTCCATTGCGGGGTAACTTGAGCCAATAATTCACAGGGGACATCACCTGGACCACTTCAAATGGACCCTGTCTCCTGGGCGCCAACTTGGGAGTTGGCTGATTGGTTCGTAGGTTGCGCCCATCTAGCCATACTTGGTATCCTAGGGCGTATCTGGGCGTATCTTTGTGTTTGATCCACGATTTCTGGGCCTTTATTGTTACGTTGTGGCCTGACTTAGGCTCCTACACGCGATGGCAAAGAGAGATATGACTCAGCAGAAGGTGTTAACATCGAAGGTGTAACCAAGACCTAAGGACACCTGAAAGTGCTTCCTAAGAGACGCGAATACACGCGGACTTCTGAACGGATAGAAGCCGACTAGATTCAGAGAAGATCAAGAGAGTCAAACTGTCGACTACATCAGTCGACAGTTTCCTTATAACTAATTCTCGACGTACGCCTTCGTCAGCGATACAGTCACTACTACTACTGCTGGGTAATCGTCCACTAGACAAACGCCACTACTACTACTGCTGGGTAATCGTCCCACTAAGACAAACGCCACAACTACTACTCTCAGTCATCGTACAGTGAACTCTCAGTCATCGTATCGTACTAGTATCAGTAATCATCAGTAATGAGGAATGTAAGCCGAACCACGACGTCATGCAATCAGTGCCTATACGTCCCATGACTTATGGGTTAGGTCAGATACGTACCATGACCCGGGACGTAACATCACCCCTTCACAAGGGTGAGCGCCCACGCTCTACAACCCAACTCGTGACCGTGGTGAGACCCACGTCGGTCTCGTGCTCGTTCCCGAACCTCCTGAGCGCATGAGCTCGCCCTAGTCGCCGGATGATGCATGGCCCTGTCGATGTGGACGAAGATGTCGTCCTCCAGCTTCTTGATCGCTTGTTCGAGCTCGGCGATAACTTCCATGGACGCGCGGTAGCGCTCACTTCAGCTTGGAGGAAATGTCCCCTAAGCGAGCGAGGGCCTCGTCTACCTGTCGCGTCCACGGAAGTCAGTGCGGAAATACCCGAGCTCTTCACGGGTTGTACTCAGCTGACGGGCCCATGTCTCGGCATGGTTCGCATGGATGTCCGCACGATAAACGGGGAATGTCTCCCATCGTGCCAAACACCTCCGGGTTGTCTAACATGCGGACACGTACGTATTTGGCGGGGACTCGTCGTCCTTCGTGTTCGATGACCATCGGTACCAATTCATCCGTTATTGAGGATGAATCCGCCTGGGGTAGGCGATAGGGCACGGAGAGGGCGCCCCGACGCATTCGTTCGGCGCGTAGCGAAGGGCGATGGGTCGCTCCCTTCCCTCGTGTAGGGGGGTAATCCTCGCGCCCCGTATCCTTGTTCCGCCGTTGGTCCGTAGATAACAGCAATTGGAGGTGGTCGGCGCGCTTCATCCTCGGCTTCTTCGGCAGTGGGGCTGACTTGGGGAGGTACAGGCAGGGGAGGCGCAGTGGCAATAATTGGGTGGATTATCGCACTGGACGCACACAACCCTGGCTGCATGGTAAGATTCGTCGCTGTCGTCGTCTTCGTCTTCGCTGTCGGTGTTGTCGACGGCGGTGGTGGCGAGGGAGGCGTTGGAAGGGTTGCCGCTGCCGATGACGGTGGTAGTGAGGGAGGCTGTGGACTGGTGGAAACTCGCCTCATCAGCATTTTGATCCTCATCCTCCTCTCCGCTGCCGTTTCTTCACTATCTGATCCACCTCCATGCGGACATCACTTCCTTCAATAGGCCGTATTCCCTCCTCATCGTCCTCCATTCTTCCGCCTGTGGGAGTGGGGAATCGCCTGCGAGCCTCGGCCAGGTCTCGGGCGGCTTGGTCTTGTTCTGCGACGGCTCGGACGTGCTCGAAGGCTGAGCAGAATTGGTCGTCGACGTTGTTGTTTCCATCGTAGGTGCTGAGGGTGTCGACGTGGGGGATGGCGATCTCGTCAATGTTGATAATGGTGAGAGGGACATGAGCCATCGAGTTGTGGGTAAGATTGTTGGATAGAGGGGGTGATAATGTCACCGACTCTGACGAGGCTGCTTTTATGTGAGTTTCAGCCTCTGGGTTCAATCGTGCGAACTTCCTTATCTCTTTTTCCGCATGAACATCTGTCCACGGGACCCATTGGTTTTCAGAGTCCGCATACCCCTTCCACTTAATGAGGTATTGAAGCTTGCGTCCTCTTCCCCACTTTCTTGAGTCTAGTACCTTTTCGACCTCGTATTCTTCCACCCCTTCGATCAGTTCGGGTGGTGGTCGGAGGTAGTTTGCGCCGTGTAGGCGTGTTTCTTTGTAAGGTGTTAACAATCTGTATGAAACACGTCATGTATTTTCCACTGTGGAGGCAATTTGAGCCGATAATTCACAGGGGACATCACCTGACCACCTCAAATGGACCTTGTCTCCTGGGCGCCAACTTGGGAGTGGGTTGATTGGTTTGTAAGTTGCGCCGTCTAGCCATACTTGGTCTCCCAGGGCGTATCTGGGCGTATCTTTATGTTTGATCCATGACTTCTGGGCCTTTATCATGTTCTCCTGAGCGCTCCGTCGGGCTTCTATCAGTTGTTCTACCCTAGTAGATACGCTGGGCAAGGTGATTGTCCCTGGCGCCCATTTATCTCTTGGGTGATACCCATTAGCGTGAAAAACGGGGTTTGTTTCGTTGTGCTGCTTATCGCGTTATTGTGAGCGAATTCTGCTAGCGGTAGCTGAGCGGCCCAGTTGTCTTGTTTTTGATTTGCCCAGAGTCTGAGGTACTGCTCCAACCACTGATTTGAGCGTTCGGATTGTCCGTCCGTCCTTGGGTGATACGCGGTGGAGATGTTTTGCTGGATTTGAAGCGTTTTGCAAAGTTCTCTCATGAACTTTGCTGCGAATCGAGGATCCCTGTCGCTGATTATCTTGCTCGGGAGTCCGAATCGAGGAAGTACTTTCTGAGCGTATAGCATTGCAGTTTCTTCTCCCGATATTGACTCTCGGCAGGGCAGAAATATCACTGCCTTGGAGCAATCGTGGTCTGTGATTGTCAGAATCGAGTCATACCCATCTGACGGGGGTAATTTGGTTATGAAGTCTACCGCGATGACTTCAAATGGGGTTGCTTCTGGTCGCGGGTAAATAGGTTCGAGTGGTGCCTTGGTGGGTCGAGTATTGACCTTGTGTCGCTGGCATTCCGCACATCCTTGCACGTAGTTCATTACGTCGTCCTTCATGTTTGGCCACCAATAGTGTCGGGCTAGCAGTTCCCTTGTTTTTGCTATGCCTGGATGTCCTGCTGTTAATGCGTCGTGATAGGGTTTTATGACTTCCCTCAGCTCTTCGTCCTCTGTTGTAGTGATTACTACTTTCCCATTCTTGAACCATACGCCTTCTATCTTCTTGAGTTCATGGGGGCTTACCCATGCTGCTATTCGGGCTTCTTCTTGTATAATGGGTCTCGGTGAGATTCCCGTTATTGTGCGTATGAAGATCTTGTTTGGTAGTACCGTGACACGTTCGTTGTCTTTCTCTCCCGTGTCATAGTCTGGTCTTCGTGACAACGCATCTGCTCTACCGTTAGCTCTTCCCTTGAGATGATGTATCTCAATGTCGTATTCCTCCAGCTCTAGGACTTCTCGCGCTACTCGTCGGCTGATTTTCTGTGGATCTCGCCAGTATTGCAGGTTCATATGGTCTGAGAATACTCTGACCTTATGCGGTGACCCTACCAATAGGTATCTCCAATTTCGTAGCGCTTTGACGATGGCTAGCAATTCCAGATTGTATATGTCGTAGTTTCGTTCGGCCTCATTGAGAGTGGCTGAGTAGAACGCTATCGGGTGCTTCTTGCCATCAGTGCCCTTCTGCGTGAGTACTGCTCCGACGGCGAAACCTGACGCGTCTACTTCAAGATCGTATTGTACCTCTGGATTTGGGTGAGCGAGAACTGGATTAGTCGTGATGCGAGTTTTGAGCGTTTCGAATGCGGTTTGATGGGCTGTTCCCCAATGCCATTCGACGTCCTTTCTTGTTAATTCGTTCATCGGTTTGGCAATGGTGGCGAAACCTCAAATAAAGGGACGGTAAAAATTGCAAAACCCCAAGAAGCTGCGTACGTCTTTGACTTTCGTTGGCGTTGGCCATGTGCGGACGCCCGAAATTTTTGCTGGGTCCATGCGCGTCATCCCCTTTTCAAGGATTACCCCCAGGTAATCAATAGATGGGACATGGAACGCGCATTTTGATAATTTGAAGTAGAGGTCGTGGGCTGCCGCAACTGCGAGAACGGCTGAGACTGCAGCCGTATGTGATTGATTTGTTCGTTGGAAAGTACCACAGTCATTGGTGGCGACAGCGATGTCGTCCATGTAGATGCGTATATGCGTGCCTTCTGTTGCGAACTTGGCGATGACGGGTTGGTAGATTTCGTTCATGAACGCCTGAAAGGTAGCTGGTGAGTTACACAGACCGAAGTACATGACTGTTGGTTCAAAAAGTCCCCGTCTTGTTTTAAATGCCGCCTTGTGTTCATCTCCCTCCTTGATCCTGATGTTATTGTACCCTTGTCGTACGTCGAACTTTGAAAACATAACCGCTCCCCCAGGTCTCGCATGAGATCTGTTATTAGCGGTAGCGGGTATTGATTTCGTACTGTCCATTTGTTTATAGCGCGATAGTCTTGGACGGGTCGGAGTTTCCCATCTTTTTTCTTGATAAAGAAGAAAGATGATGCGTAAGGTGATTGCGAGGGTCTAATATACCCTTTCTTGAGGTGTTCGTCGATGAAGGCGTCCAAGGCTTCATCTTCTACTCGAGTCATTGGGTAAAGTCGGCACGCGATTGATTTTGGTGCATCTGGTTGAAGTGTGATCGCATGATCACATTGTCGTCTGTCAGGTAGTCGTGTTGATGCTTCTTCGTCAAAGACCTTCTTGAATGCTTCGTATTGCGGTGGTAAATTCGTTTTTTCTTCCTCTTTGGGTTTGGCCGCGATGGCATGTTCCACTGCGGGAACCATTACTCTTCGTCCCCTCATTTCTTCATCTTCTAGCTGTGTGACGATGTGATCCTTCTTTGTTAGAAGGTGGGCTAGTACATTCCTTCTGTCGGTTACGTTAACCGTTTGAATAGTGACTGGGAGATGCGCCTGGCTGATTGTTCCTCTCTTCCAGTCGAACTGCGGTTCGTAGGCCGCTAGCCAAGGGTACCCAAACAGTATATCTTCTTTTCCAATGTCGGTGACTAGGAACCTCATCTCTTTGTTGTTCCCATTGACATTGATCCTAAGGATAACGTATTGCGTTATTTGCCCGGCTTTGTTTGTTGTATCGTCAATGTTGTAGATTCGCTTGGGCGTATCTAGCAGGCGTGTTTTTATCCCCATTCGTTTGAGGAAGCTTTCGCTCACAAAGTTATCAGTGGCTCCTGAGTCCACTAGTGCTTTAATATCGGCCGTGTTGTAACGCGTGTGTAGTTGAACTGGAATTCGCATGGAACGGTAGCGCAAAATGTACACGGAGTTACAACGAAGTGCCCTCACCCAGGCCGTCGGGTTCAGGCGTCTGAAAAACCCGTCCCCATCAACTTCTGCAGGACGAGGTCTTTTACGTCATCTCCTTCGCTGGCTACTCCCCTCAGCCAGTCTTCTGCTTTGTCCTCGTCAGTCCTTGGTGTTTCTCCCGTACTCCGTATTTGTTGCCTTTTATTTCGGCGCGGTTGGCGACAGTCTTGGCTGATGTGCCCCATCTTGTCGCAGTTGTAACAGCGAACTTGGCTAAAGTTCGCTCTGTTGTTTCGTTGCCGTTGTAGGTATCCTCCTCGAGGAGGGAATGGAGGTCGTGGGGCATTGACGATGTCTTCTGCACCCGCGAGCCTTCCTCTGACTCGATCCGCCGATGTATCCATGGCATCGGGGTGTGATAGTGGAGCGAGCAGCTTTGCCAATGCTCCCGTTTGGTTTTTATTAGCGGGTCCTTTAAACAGGTCTAGGTTCCCGCGTACCGTCTGCATGTGGATCCACTTTTGCTGTCTTTTGAGAGCTGACGCTCTCCAGTCTTCGTAAGTCCTTGGATCGTCGTGTTGGTACATTGCTTCATAGAGTGTCCTTGGTAACCCTTTTATGAAATACTTCAGGGTTTGTTCTGCGTTGATATCGTAGCCTGCGTAGCGAACGAGCTGTTCGAATAGAGCGATATAATCGTCTATTTTTCCTTCCTTCATCTTGATTCCTGCGTCTAGTTGAGCCTGGGCTCTCTCCTTGCTGAGCACGTCAGCGAATTGTCGCCTAAAGGCTTGCAGAACATTGTTCCACAGCCTGTTGTCGAATTGGCTGACACCTCTCGATACTTCTCGTATCAACCATTGGTTGGCTGACATGACCCAGGCGTTAACCAGGTCCCCTTGAACGTATGTGAGGAACAACATAGCTTTTTGATACTTGTTCCTCATTGCCGTGTTACTTGCATTGACTCCTGCGTAAATTTCCCATTGGAGTATGAACCCTTCGATTTTTGACCTTTCTCCACTGAATAAGTTTGGAGGGTTTCCAATGAACTTGTCCGTGGCATTGCCAACTCCTTGAGGTATTCCAGGTGGTCCCCCCATGGGCGGTCCTCCTCCTCCTGCGGGCGGTCCTCCTCCTCCCATGGGTGGTCCTCCTCCTCCCATGGGTGGTCCTCCTGGTGGGGCTCCTCCTTGATTTTGTTGTCTGTAAGCTCTTCCTATTTGCTCGTATGGTCTAGGAGGTGGTTCGTTGTAGTCAAAATCGAACCCTCCTGGTTGATCTGGCTCGTCCGGCCCCATGGCTCGTCGAGCGGCTTGTATGTCCTCCGGGTCCATGTTTACCACATGGCCCGTCCTTTCATCGATGACTAATGGCATGTTTTCTTCGACCTGTGTTTGAGTTGCCATCCTAATTGGGTCAGGGATGTGTAACGTAGCTGTTTGCGTGATGATTTCTTCTACAGCGGGTTCTTCCTCTTGGATGTAGATGGTTTCCAGTTCGTGATCTATTGATGGGGTTTGGACTCGTTCGCTTGTATGACTGGTGTCTGTCCTTGCTGGAGTCCTGTGTTGGAGCTCTGGAGACAGAGGCTCCTCGTGTGTTTCTTCTTCTGTGGTTCCGTCGATTCGTCCTTGTTCTTCGACGTCTCTTGCTTCTGATAATAGAATATTGCAATTGAGGTCGTCTCCGGCTGGTCGGGTTGCTTCGAAGTATTCTTGCGTTCGATTCCACCTGAGTTCCACCCAACAGCACCTTCCGTGGTGAAAGATGATGGGATGAAAACGTTGGGCTGTTGCTGCTTCGGCGTAGTACCCGGTGTTGAAGTGCTCTAATACTCCACTTCGTCTTTCTTCTGGTACTGTCCTCCAACGGACTCGGTTAATGACGTATCTTGCAGGGGCGTCTCTTTCCCTAGAGTTGATGATGAAAGGTTGGAAGTCCCAACCGTCTTTGGTTGTGATTGGCGCCACGGCGTGTGGAAGAGTTTGACTCTAATGTTACGTTGTGGCCTGACTTAGGCTCCTACACGCGATGGCAAAGAGAGATATGACTCAGCAGAAGGTGTTAACACTCGAAGGTGTAACCAAGACCTAAGGACACCTGAAAGTGCCTTCCTAAGGAGACGCGAATACACGCGGACTTCTGAACGGATAGAAGCCGACTAGATTCAGAGAAGATACAAGAGAGTCAAACTGTCGACTACATCAGTCGACAGTTTCCTTATAACTAATTCTCGACTGTACGCCTTCGTCAGCGATACAGTCACTACTACTACTGCTGGGTAATCGTCCACTAAGACAAACGCCACAACTACTACTCTCAGTCATCGTACAGTGAACTCTCAGTCATCGTATCGTACTAGTATCAGTAATCATCAGTAATGAGGAATGTAAGCCGAGCCACGACGTCATGCAATCACGTGCCTATACGTCCCATGACTTATGGGTTAGGTCAGATACGTACCATGACCCGGGACGTAACATGCTGCAAGGCAGTGCTCGACCTCCCCAGCGAAGACCTCCCTTTGGGGTCTATCAAGTACAGTTTCCGGGACGGCATCCGTGACGCGTTCAGGAACCTGAACCACCTCATTCGTGAAGCGTACATATATACGCTTGTTATACTTGAGGTGCACGATTTCTTGGACGGACGTGTGGTAACTACGTACGGTTACCTGGGATTTTTTGAAGAACAAGTATATGGGGTGTACCAGGGGTATCATTTCGACGATACAGTGAGGACCCGCCCTCACCTCCTTTCTTATTGTTTCACGCCGCGCATCCCTGCGGACCCTTTTCACTTCATTTCAACCTACAGTGATAACACGCCTTTGTAGCCATTTACTTTAATTAGTAAGTGGTAGTACAAATTGTTGTCACTTCCTTGTCAATACATTGGGGTTCACGTGTCCAGTGTCAATATTCCCAGTTCGCCTTCAAGAAGGAGAAAGACTCCGACGAGCCCACAACTTCTTTGAAACTCATCGCCTCCTCCAGCTCAGGACTTATTACCCTGAAACATCCCTGTTCGACGCCAGTCAGTGTGAGATCATTGACTGTTGGAGTGACCCTCCAATTATCTTGAACAAACTCCAAGACCTCCTGCCCTTTGGTAACGTAACTTACCAGTGGGACTACGAAGATTTCCAGAACATCGACTTAGCAAGAATTGCTGAAGCCGCCCAAGAACAACTCCTGTATTGGCATCTATCCGAAGCCACCACTGTTAACAATTCCCCAGCTGAGTCCATCCTCCTGTGGACCAAAGACGACCACTTTTGGTTCATCCACGTTGCCCCTCAAAGGCAAGAACTCATCCAACGCATCAGAGCAGGAGAGCACGTCAGGTATCTAGAGCGCTTCTCCCTCAACTACGATCAAGTTCAAGTCACCTGGCAAGAGATCCGTCTTGTCACCAGAGGAACAGAGTTCCACCTTGCCATAGTCAAAGGTAAAGAGTTCACTTACAAGTGGGACTCTTCCAACTGGGAAACCACCCTTGAAAACCTGGACCACCACCTCATCGACCCTCAAGTGTATCACCTCCCTCCAGACACCCCTGACGACCCCGAAATCCTCGAGTTCGCTGAAGCGCGAGCACCCCCTCCTCTTGTCGAAACTCCACTGCCACCTAGCAGTCCCACTAGCATATCAACTGAGTCTGTTGATGGTTGGGGAGAACCTAACCTTTGGAACGGACCTAGAAGGTGTTGGTGTGCTAAAGAAGTGTGTGACTGTGGATACAGACCAGATACCCCACCTACTCCACCTAGTGTAGTATTGTGGGCCCCAGGCAACGCCTATCTACCCTTTACACAATAAAGAGTAGATTTCTTGTTCAGAACTAAGCTGGAAAACATCGGAGAAAACATAGTCGATTGGGCTATCAATCTGGCGTCTCAGAACATTCAGCAGCGCCCCCAGAACAGTCAACAGTCCCAGAGAAGACGACACCACAGAACACGTGTGGAATATCCATCCATACACGTAGAAGACCTCCGCCTTGATTCACCATCCCAAGTCCCAGCTGTCCCTGGAATTAACCAAGCTGGTCCGTCTGAACCAGTGTACCCATCCATCAGAGGACCCCCAGTTCCACGCCCAGTAAACCCCATCGCCAGGCAACACTCCACCAGTAGTGAAGAAGCCAACTATCTCCGAACAGAGACAATACAGTTACACTGTCATTACCCAGAATCCGTCTACATAGCGGAGCACCTACCTACCAGAAGACCAAGGGAACTCCAAGCATTCAAAGAACACTGCAGGTTGCAGTACGACCAACACCAAATTTCCCTAGACGTTCACCACCCCTTGAGTCATATTAGAGAATTCACGTCAAGCATCCTCAACTTCCAGAACTACCTTTGGAGGAGCAAAACCACTGTCACCTACTTTGGTATTTACGAAGAATACCATTGGATCCGCCGACAAGTCAGGCGAAACCAGCCAGATAAGGCCGTCTTGCAACCCACCTACAAGATCCACTACCAGTGGAACGAAGATGGTTGGACTGTCACTAGATTACCCCGCCATTAGTGAATGAGCCAAAGTACAACTCCAAAGACAAGAGAACTCACAGAAGAGGAAGATAACCTCGTTCCAGGAAGCATCTACGACATATTCTTTGACCTAATCCACGAAAGATTCCAAGGCAAACTTCTTGATAGACTGGTCTTCAGCAAAGACGGTCACTTTCCTTGGTTTTTCCTAGACACCCTTGAAGAAGTTACCATCAAAACTTCGCCAGAATCCACCCCCACATCTCCCACGTCCACAATCTTGATTAGAGCTCACTTATTGGCGATTACCGGTCCAAAAAGTCGAGTGGTCATATGACAGAGAAAGGTGGGAATACAAGAACAGGAAAGAAGTCAAGTTCTCAGATTCTGAAGAAGAACCTTCGGATCATGAAGAGGAAGCAACCTCTGCTCAAGAAACCCAACCAGAAGCACAAGGTTGGTCACGACCTAGAACACCACCCTCAGATGCCAGATCAGCGCGCAGCGAATCAAGTGACCAAGAAGAGGTCTCCCAGATCCTAGGAAGCGTCACCAGAAAAGTCAAGGCGCTTATCACCACAGTATCCCAGCCACAGACACCACAAGCAGTTCCAGGCGCACTTCCAGTAACCCCAGCAGAGGCATCACAGTCATTCCTACCTACACCATCAGCTACAGCATTCCCACTTCCACCAGCACTACCCCCAGTACGCACAGCCACACCTACTCCCAGTCAACGCCCCAGTACCCCTGCTCATTCTAGTCGCTCCACGTCCCCAATTCAACCTAACACACACAGCACACCAAGTACCCCAGCAAGCATGTCTGGTTCAGCAAACACCAAGTTATTGGGATCCCCCCCAGAGTCATTCGATGGTAGCCCTGCAAAGGCGGAAGCCTTTTGGAACAATCTAGAGAACTACTACTACCTCAACGAATCCATGTATTCAGATCAAGGAAAGAGGGTTTCAGCCACTCTAACACACTTCAAAGTCGGCACGTCTGCCGGAGAATGGGCTCAAGATAAACAGAAGAGAGCCTTGTCAGTCACGCCTGTCGATTTCGGAACATGGGTAGATTTCCGCGACAGTTTCAAGAAACACTTCGTCCCAGCATACTCGAAGCTGGAAGCCACCAATGCCATGTACACCTTCAAGATGGGCGGACGCCCTTTCAATGAATGGTACCAAGATTGGTCAACATTCGCCTCCCGGAGCGGAGCCAACGAAGAAACCCAGATGTACGCCTTTAGGAAGGCGCTTCCCATGGCATTACACCAGAAGATAATGGGTGTATCACCACAGCCTACCATGCTAGAAGACCTAGCAGAAAAAGCAAGAGAGTTCGATCGACTCTGGCGCATGTACAGCGCCCCCACCACGTTTAACAGAAGCTCAGGCCCACGTAACCACGCCATAACCACAGATGAAGATCACGCCCAAGTCAATGTCACCACAGCACCATCACAACCCCCGATGGGGAAGATATCGAAGGCAGAGAAGGACAGACGCTTCAAGGATAAGCTCTGCTTCTACTGCGGAAAACCTGGTCATAGGGCTAAAGATTGCCGCCTCAAGACAAGCCAGTATAATCAAGGGACAGGAAATAGACGTCCAAATCCACGCCAAGGAAGCGACTTCAGAGCTCGCGCCACAGTAACCCAAGAAGATCAATTTGCCGAAGAAGAACATGCCGAAGAGCACCCGGCCCAGGTAGTGGCCATGTACCACAGCCCACGTCCCCAAGTCATGATTCCACGCCCTCACTCCTGCCCTGTCAATGAGGATTTTTGAAGCGTCCCTCTGCTGCACTGTCAGTTGGGACTTTACGTTTGTCCAGGTCTAGTTTTGAGAATAGGTTTTCTCTCCTAGAGACATTAGACTCTGAGCCTGTACCCGGTGATACTATACGAAATAGATGATCACCATCTATTACACTCAGAGTGACTCTAGTCGGAAAAACAACTGGACGAGAAATCAGTGCACGCGCCTTGCTAGATAGCGGTGCAGAGGGGATAATCATAGATCAAGACTTCGCAACCAAGAACAAACTCACCCTGCGAACACTAGTCAACCCACTTCCAGTAAAGAATGTGGATGGAACACTCAATAAGAGGGGATCAGTCAAGTACACTACAATCCAGAAGATCTGTGTCAAGAATATGGAAGACGCCTACCACGAAGAAACATCAGAACTCTATGTTACCACGCTAGGGGACCATGACATTATCCTAGGAACGGATTGGCTCCATGCACACAACCCAGAAGTAGACTGGGCCTTGCCACAGATCGCCTTCACAAGATGCCCCAAGAATTGTACCTTGTCCAAGTACCCCCTAGTAATCACGTTCCGAAAGCCGCAGACGCGTGCTACCACCATCAATGCCTTGCACCCAATAGAAGACACACCCATGATAACCGAAGACACCTTTGCCCAGGAAGCTATGGAAAGCTTCCTGTATCATCACAGTTTTAGCAAGTACAACGATCTTGCTATCCGGTCAAAGTCCACTGCCAGTATGGCTATTGCAGCAAAGGATGCACCCAAGCAATCCATTGATCACATCCCTGCCCAGTATCACAAGTATTCCAAGGTTTTTAGCGAAACAGCTTCACATCGTCTCCCAAAACACCAAGCATGGGACCATGCCATAGAACTCAAGCCAGCCTCGAAGATGCGCAATTGTGGCATCTACAGACTCACGCCCAGAGAATCAGCGGCACTCAAAGAATATATCACGGAACATTTGCGGAGAGGATACATCCGCCCTTCCAAGTCCCCTATGGCCAGCCCCTTCTTTTTCGTAGATAAGAAGGATGGCAAGTTACGCCCAGTACAAGATTATCGTGCCCTCA
The DNA here is from genome assembly GCA_015025155.1 of Lactarius quietus. Taxonomy (NCBI): domain Eukaryota; kingdom Fungi; phylum Basidiomycota; class Agaricomycetes; order Russulales; family Russulaceae; genus Lactarius; species Lactarius quietus. The sequence continues at coordinate 18,751 of WITN01000841.1, read as the reverse complement.
ATGATGTTACTATCAAGAACGCCGCCCCTTTACCATTGATTCCCGAGTTAATCGACAAACTACGCGGTGCCAGGTACTTCACCAAGTTGGATATTCGTTGGGGATACAACAATATCCGTATCAGAGAAGGAGATGAACATAAAGCTGCCTTCAAAACCCATCTAGGCTTATTTGAACCCACTGTCATGACATTCGGCCTTTGCAATGCCCCTGCCACATTCCAGACATTTATGAACAACATCTTCGAAGATATGATAGATGACGGACACGTTGTTGTCTATCTGGATGACATCCTGATTTTTTCCGAAGACCCTGCCTTGTTGGACAAATTAACCCATGAAGTCCTTACACGTCTTGAAACCCATGATTTATACCTCAAGCCTGAGAAATGTGTATTTGCTCAGACGTCTATTGAATACCTTGGGATCGTCATCTCAAATGGACAACTCAAGATGGACCCTGCTAAGGTCGCAGGAATCACAGATTGGCCTACTCCACGCACAGTCAAACATGTCCAAGCATTCCTTGGTTTTTGTAACTTCTACCACCGATTTATCAAAGATTTTTCTACCATTGCCAGGCCTTTATTTGACCTCACTAGGAAGGAGATTCCGTTCCTCTGGGGTACCTCACAGGAATCCGCGTTCCGCACCCTCATCCATGCTTTTGTTACAGCCCCTGTTCTTGCCCTCCCTGATCATAGCAAACCCTTCCGACTCATCACCGACGCTAGTGATTTTGCCACGGGAGCCATTCTTGAACAACCAGATGCCCTGAACAGATGGCACCCGGTTGCATACCATTCTAAGTCCTTGCAGCCTGCGGAACGGAATTACGAAATTCATGATAAAGAACTCCTGGCCATTATCCGCGCTTTGGATATTTTCCGACATTACCTCGAAGGTCGAGACGATAATCTTGAAATCTGGTGTTACGTGCGAGCAGCACGTGAGCCTGACTTAGGCGACTAAAGGGTGAACGCGGTGACTTAGCAAATGTCCAACTCTAGCGCGAAGGCAGAGTGTCGTCTCAATGCTCGAAGGCGGAGTCTTGCTTCTTTTAGCTTGTAGGCTGGTCGCGACCCCGAAGGATGAAAGGGAACAAAGCTTCTGATAACAAGTCGAGAATGATACAAGAAATCCAAGCTATCGACTACAACAGTCGATAGCTTCCTTATAACCTATTCGCGCGATCCGCCTTTGTCAGCGAGACCGCCACTACTACTAATCTGCTGGTAATCGTCCACAGGTATACAGTCAGCACAATACAGGTCATCAGTCAGCGTATAGTAATCCATCAGTCAGCCTCCACTCATCGTACAGTAATCGGTCAGTCATCAGTCGTTGTATAGTACAGTAAGTGTCCCCTTGATCACGCCCCCTTGGTTATCGGTTAGGTCAGATACCTACTATGACCCGGGACGTTACATCACCCCCTTCACAAGGGTGAGCGCCCTCGCTCTACTACCCAATTGGGCACTGCGGTTAGTCCTACATCCGTCTTGTGCTCGTCTCGGATCCTCAACAAGGCGTGAGCCCGTCCCAACCGCTTCGCAGAGTGACACGCGCGATCGACGTGCACGAAGATGTCGTCTTCGAGCCTCTTGATCGCGATCTCCAACTCCTTGATGACTTCCTGGGACGCGCGGTAGCGCCTTACCTCAGCGGCTAGGGAAATATCTCCTAGCCTGGCAAGGGCTTCATCAACCTGGCGCCGTCCCCGGAAGTCAGCGCGTAAATACTGCAATTCTTCGCGGGTGTACTCAGCTGCTGGCCCCATGTCCCGACATGGCTCGGCATGGATGTCTCCTCGGTAGACTGGTGTGTGGTGGCCCATCGTCCCAAAGACCTCTGGGTTATCGCACATCCGCACTCGCACGTACCGGGCCGGGATGCGACGTCCCTCGTGTTCGATCACCATAGGGACCCAGTTCATCCCATTGTTGAGGACGAATCCACTGGGGGTAGGCGATAAGGTACGGATAGGGCGCCTCGGCGCATTCGCTCGGCGCGTATTGATGGGTGAGGCGTCGCGTGCCTCGGCGTATGATGGGAGTCCTCGGATGGCGTATCCCTCCGCCGCAGTCGGTCCGTAGATGACAGCAACCGGAGGTGCTCCTCCTTCGTCATCCATGGCTTCATCGGCAATGTCGTCTGTTTCTTCTTCTTCGTGGACTCGGGGGGGTATGCGCATGGGGGCGCAGTGGCAGTAGTCTTGTGGGTTGTCGCATCGAGTGCAGATGATGTTGGCGTCGTGGTACGAGCCGTCGGAGGATTCGTCACTGTCGTATCGATCGACAGCGGTGGTGGACGTGAAGGCGGTGGAGGGCTGGAGGATACTTGCCTCATCAACCTCTGTATCCTCATCCGTCTCTCCTGCGGCGTCATCTTCGTTACTTGGTCCAGCCGCCAAGAGGTCATCACCTCTTTCAACAACCCGTAGTCCTTCCTCATCTGTCTCCACTCTTCCGCTTGCGGGTGTGGGGAATCGCCTGTGAGCCTCGGCCAAGTCCCGTTCTTGTTGCTCTCGCTGTTCTCGATCTTGCTCGGCGACTGATCTGACATGTTCGACGGCCGAGCAGAATGGGTCGTCCACGTTGTTGTTGTCGTCATATGTGGTGAGGGTGTCGACGTGGGGGATCTCGTCAATGTGGACAATGGTGAGTGGGACATGAGACATGTTATGAGGGGTTGTGGAAACTGAACCGTTCACAATTGCTGTTTTTATGTGAGTCTCAGCGGTTGGATTGGCTTGTTTGTACTCCCTTATCTTGTCGTCCGCATGTACGTCGTCCCACGGGACCCACTGGTTATCCGAGTCGGCGTAGCCTTTCCACTTGATCAAGTATTGTAGTTTGCGCCCGCGCCCGCGCCTTCTTGAGTCTAGTACTTTTTTGACCTCGTATTCTTCCACGTCTCCTACCAATTCTGGTGGTGGGCGTTGGTAATTTACGCCGTGAGTCATTGTTTCTTTGTAAGGGGTCAGGAGATCTGTGTGGAAGACATCATGGATGCTCCACTGCGTGGGAAGCTCTAGTCGATAGTTTACGGGAGACATCACCTGGACAACTCGAAATGGTCCATGCCTCCTGGGCGCAAGCTTCGTGGTTGGCTGGTTAGTGCGTAGGTGGCGTCCTTCGAGCCAGACCCTGTCTCCTATCTGGTACCTGGGGGAGTCACGGTGTTTGATCCATGACTGTTGCGCGTGCCTCATGTGATTTTGTGCCTGTTCTCGTATCTCCTTCAATTGTTCTAGTCGCTTCTCAACTCTTGGTATGGGTGATTTCTTATCTGACCAGTTAGTAAGAGGGTGATAGCCCATTAGTAACTTGAATGGCGTTTCGCGTGTGGACTCATTAGTCCAATTGTTGTGTGCGAATTCTGCGAGCGCCAGATAATCTGCCCAGTTGTTCTGTCGTTCGTTAGCCCATAACCTGAGGTACTGTTCCAACCATTGGTTGGTTCGCTCTGATTGCCCATCTGTTCGTGGGTGATAGGCTGTTGAGATATTTTGTTGTATTCCCAGGACCTTGCACAGTTCTCTTGTGAATTTCGACGCGAACCGGGGGTCTCTGTCACTGATAATTTTTGTCGGTAATCCGAACCGCGCCACGACATGTTTCGCATAGAGTATTGCGGTTTCTTCGCCCGAGATTTCCTCCTTGCATGGTATGAATATAGATGCCTTTGAGCAGTCGTGATCTGTGATTGTTAGCACAGAGTCGTATCCTCGTGACACCGGAAGTTTGGTGATGAAATCTAGCGCCACCACTTCGAATGGTAGAGCCTCCTGTTGAGGAAATATCGGTTGCAATGGCGCTTTTGTTTTCTGTGTATTGACCTTGCATCATTGGCATTCGGCACATCCTCGGACGTACTCCGCTATGTCTTGTTTCATCGTGGGCCACCAGTAGTTTCGTTCCACTAGTTGCGTCGTTCGGTTGATTCCTGGGTGACCATGAATGGGAGGATCATGATGTGTGGAAATGACTTCTCTGATTTCCTCCATTGGTCCTGTTACTACGAGCCGTTGTCCCTGGTACCACCAGAGTCCGGCCGCTTTTGTCAGTTTGTGGGGGTCGACCCACTTTCGTATCCTCTGTTCGTCCTGTTGTCGGGTGGTCGTGGTTGTTCGTACGAATATTTTGTCTGGTAGTACGACGACGTCTTCGTTGTCTTCTTCCCCTTGATCGTAATCGGGCCTTCGAGATAGTGCGTCGGCTCGTCCATTGGCCGTGCCTTTGACATGATGTATCTCGAATTGTATTCCGCGAGTTCGAGTACTTCCCTGGCGATTCGCCTACTGATCTTTTGGGGTCTCGCCAGTATTTGAGGTTAAGATGGTCGGAGAAAATGCGTACTTTGTGTGGGAACCTGCTAACAGGTGCCGCCAATTTCGCAATGCCTTTACGATGGCCAACAACTCTAGGTTGTAGATGTCGTAGTTGCGTTCGGCGGCGTTGAGCGTTGCTGAGTAATAACCCACAGGATGTCGCTTTCCGTCTTGTTTCTTTGCAGTAGTACCGCTCCGACTGCAAATCCTGACGCGTCCACCTCTAGGTCGAATTGCTGGGTTTGGTCGGCGTGCGCTAATATGGGTTCTGTGGTGACTCGTTTTTTAAGCGTGTCAAACGCTGTTTGGTGTCTTGTTCCCCACTGCCATGGTTCGTCTTTTCGTGTAAGCTCGTTGAGCGGCTTGGCTATGTTGGCGAATCCTCTGATAAACTGCCGATAAAAGTTGCAAAAACCCAGGAATGATCGTACTTCCTTTACTGATGTGGGTGTTTGCCAATCGCGGACGCCCGAAATTTTGATGGGGTCCATGCGTGTCACCCCCTCTTCAAGGATTACCCCCAGGTAATCAATACTGGGAGCATGGAAGACACATTTCTCGGGTTTGAAAAAGAGATCGTTCTTTTGTGCTATGGCGAGCACATCTTTGACTGCGTCTTGGTGTTTCTTGATTGCTAGCGGGTGTCTTTTGGTTGCTATAGCGATATCGTCCATGTATACCCTGATTGTTGTTCCGGCGCTTCGTGTTTCGTGATTATAGGTTGATAGATGGTGTTCATGAAACTTTGGAATGTTGCCGGTGAGTTACACAAGCCAAAGTACATGACCGTCGGTTCAAATAATCCTCGACGTGTTTTGAACGCGGCCTTAGGCTCGTCTCCTTCCTTGATCCGGATGTTGTTGTATCCTTGTCGGACGTCGAGCTTGCTGAATATTTGTGCTCCTCCAAGATCTCTGACTAGATCATCAATAAGGGGAGTGGGTACTGGTTTCGTATGTCCACTCGTTGATTTTTCGGTAATCCTGTACGGGTCGTAGCTTCCCGTCCTTCTTTTTGATAAAAAAGAAAGAGGATGCGTACGGGGACTTTGAGGGACGGATATATCCCTTGTCTAGTTGTTCGTCAATAAATTCGTCCAATGCTGCGTCTTCTACCCTTGTCATTGGGTATACTTTGCAGTCGATGACATCTGGCGCTCCCTTCTTGAGTTCAATTGCGTGATCGCAACTTCGTCTTGGTGGGAATCTTTTGCTTCTTCTTCGCTGAATACCCGTGCGAATTGTTGGTATTCTTTTGGCACTTCGACGTTCTTGGTATATTGCTTGGCATCTATTGCAAGCTCGACCGCTGATCGTCGCCCATACACTTGTTCTTCTATTGTCGTCACGATTTGTTTTTTTGGCTTCGGTGGTGAACATTCGTGAGATTTTGACGTCATTTTGTTCTTCGTTGAGCAACCTAGCTAGCACGGTTCTTTTTCGCTTGGGTTGACCGTTCGTAGCACGATAGGGAGCTGTTTCTCGTCAATAGTGGCGTGTCGCCAACTGAACCTTGGTTCGTAGGTTGCGAGCCACGGGTATCCTAGCAGTATGTCTTCCTTCCCGATGTCGGTGATTAGGAAGCGCATTTCTTTCTTTGTTCCTCCTGTTTCCACATTGAGTGTGAGGTAGTGCGTGATCTGCCCCGCTTTATTAGTGGTATCGTCGATGTTATAGATATTTTTTGGCTTATCTAGCAGCCCGTTGTCCCAACCCCATCCTTTTGACGAATTGTGGATGGATAAAGTTGTCAGTGGCTCCTGAGTCCACCAACGCTCTGATGTCGGCCATGTTGTAACTTGCACGAATGGATACTGGTACTCGCATAGATCGGTAGCGCATAATGTACACAGAGTTACAACGTATTGCCCTCACCCAGGCCGCCGGGTTTAGGCGTTTCCAAAATCCTGTCCCATCAACTGCTGTAGGACCAGGTCTTTGACTTCTTCGTCATCTCCTGCTACTCCTCGCAGCCATTCCGCTGCTTTCTCTTCTTTGGTTGGTGCCGTTTCGACTGCGCGTGTCTGCGCATCTCGGCGTCTTCTCGGTTGCCTACAGTCGCGGCTGATGTGACCCATCTTCTGGCAGTTGTAACACTGCGTCTGGCTGTGGTCTCGCTTGAACTGCCTTTGTATGAACCCCCCTCGGGGTGGGAATGGCGGTTGTGGAGGCCTAGCGTTCCTGGATGGTTCGCTATAATGTCTTCGGCCCCTGCCAATCGTCCTCGTACGCGATCTGCGGATGTGTCCATTCGGTCGTCGTTCTGAAGTGGTGCTAGCAACTTAGCTAGTGCTCCTCCTGTTGCACGCCCTGGTTTGAAGGCGTCTAGATTCCCCCGGACCGTTTGCATGTGAATCCACTTCTGTTGCCTCTTCAGGGCGGATTCTCTCCATTCTTCATAATTCCGGGGATCGTCGTGTTGGTACATGGTCTCGTATAGCGCGCGCGGTAGTCCTTTGGTGAAGTACTTGAGTGTTTGTTCCGCGTTGATGTTATATCCCGCATGTCGAACGAGTTGTTCGAACTGCGCAATGTAGTCGTCGATTTTTCCATCCTTCATGTGAATGCCTGCGTCGAGCTGGGCTTGTGCTCGTTCTTTGCTGAGAACGTCGCCGAACTGTCTTTGGAAGGCGTGGAGTAGGTTCTCCCACAGCCTGTTGTCGAATTGGTTGGTGCCCGTGGCGACTTCGTTTACGAGCCATCGGCTTGCCGACATGACCCATTGGTTAACCGCGTTTCCCTGAATGTATGTGAGAAACAACATAGCTTTTTGATACTTATTCAGCATGGCTGAATGATTCGCGTTGACTCCCGCATAGACCTCCCACTGGAGGATGAATGCTTCGGCTTGTGACCTGTTTCCTGTGAATGTTGGTGGTGGGTTACCAATGAACTTGTCATTGCCCCCTTGGTGTGCGTTGTGGGCTACTGCAGGCCCTCCTAGAGGTGGTCCTCCTCCTGGCTCCTCCTCTGGTTCCTCCTCCTGGTGGTCCTCCTCCTCCGCCTGGCGGTCTTCCTCCTGGCGGTCCTCCTCCTCCTGGTGTTCCATTGTTTCGTGGTCGCAAAGGGGGAATGGCCTGTTCTCGGGTGATGGTACCCTGTTGCGGTTGAGTCGAAACTCGTAGAACATTTCTGTTCCTTCAGGGATACTTGGTGCGTCGGGGACATCTGGTCCCATGGCTCGGTTAACGGCCTCCATGTCTTCTGGTTGTATTTTTGGACGTGACCTGTCTGTTCGTTGATGACAAGTCGGGGTGGCGATACTTCTGTTTGAGTGGTCATGTAGCTGTATGGTATTCCCCTGATTGGTTCGGGAATGTGTAACTCAGCTGTTCGTGCGGCTAGCGCATCCACTTCTGGTGACTGTACTGCGATTTCTTCGGGTTCTGCTACTTCACTGCGTGGGGTCGGCGATCGTTCGCTGGTATGGCTTGATACTGCCGGTGTTGCGTCTCGTAGTTGGAATTCGGTCCTTGGTGGTTCCGAATCGAGGGTGTCTTCTTGGCCGTTGATGGGCCCTTGTTGGTCGATTGGTCGTGCGTCGACTAGTGGTACGTTGATGTGTAAGTCGTCGGCTGCTGGTCGTGTCGCTTCGAAGTAGTTGTTTGTGTTGCTCCACCTGAGCTCGACCCAGCAACAGCGTTCCCTGTTGAATACTACGGGATGGAATCGCTGTGCAGTAGCTGCTTCTGCGTAGTATCCTGTGTTGTTTTCTTCAGATCTTCTGGTATCTGGTACGTGTCGCCACCTGACTCGTCCTATGAGGTAACGAGTTGGTGCGTCTCGTTCTCTTGAGTCGATGCGATAGGGCACGAAGTCCCAGCCGTCTTTGGTATTGAGAGTTGCCACGGCGTTCGAGTTAGAAGAGCTTGGATTTAATGTTACGTGCGAGCAGCACGTGAGCCTGACTTAGGCGACTAAAGGGTGAACGCGGTGACTCAGCAAATATCCAACTCTAGCACGAAGGCAGAGTATCGTCTCAACGCTCGAAGGCGGAGTCTTGCTTCTTTAGCTTGTAGGCTGGTCGCGACCCCGAAGGATGAGAGAGAACGGAAACCTTTGATAACAAGTCGAGAATGGTACAAGAAATCCAAGCTATCGACTACAACAGTCGATAGCTTCCTTATATCCTATTTGCGCGATCCGCCTTCATCAGCGAGACCGCCACTACTACTAATCTGCTGGTAATCGTCCACAAGTATACAGTCAGCACAACACAGGTCATCAGTCATCGTATAGTAACCTATCAGTCAGCCATCAGTCATCGTACAGTAACCGGTCAGTCATCAGTCGTTGTATAGTACAGTAAGTGTCCCCTTGATCACGCCCCCTCGGTTATCGGTTAGGTCAGATACCTACTATGACCCGGGACGTTACAACACCCTCAATGACATTACAATCAAGAATGCTGCCCCCTTGCCACTGATCCCTGAATTAATCAACAAACTATGTGGTGCCAGATATTTCACCAAGTTGGATATTCGTTGGGGATACAACAATATCCATATCAGAGAAGGGGACGAACATAATGCTGCCTTCAAAACACACCTGGGCCTATTCAAGCCCACTGTCATGACCTTTGGTCTCTGCAATGCCCCTGCCACATTCCAGACGTTTATGAAAGGCATCTTCGAAGACATGATAGATGAAGGACATGTTGTCGTCTATCTGGATGACATCCTTATCTTTTCAGAAGTCCCTGCCCTGTTGGACAACTTAACCCATGAAGTCCTTTCACATCTTGAAGCACACAACTTATACCTCAAACCTGAGAAATGTGTCTTTGCTCAGATGTCTATTGAATACCTTGGGATTGTCATCTCAAATGGACAACTAAAGATGGACCCTGCTAAGGTCGCAGGAATCACTGACTGGCCTACACCGCGAACTGTTAAACATGTCCAAGCTTTTCTTGGATTGGGTAACTTCTACCAACGATTCATAAAGGATTTTTCAACCATTGCTAGACCTTTATTCGACCTCACTAGGAAGGAGACTCCGTTCCTCTGGGGTACATCACAGGAGTCTGCATTCCGCACCCTCATCCAAGCCTTTGTCACAAGCCCTGTCCTTGCTCTTCCTGACCATAGTAAACCCTTCTGACTCATCACCGATGCCAGCGACTTCGCCACAGGAGCCATTCTTGAACAACCTGATGCCTCAAACAGATGGCACCCTGTTGTGTACCATTCCAAGTCCTTACAACCAGCGGAGTGGAATTACGAAATCCATGATAAAGAACTCCTTGCCATTATCCGGGCTTTGGACATTTTTCATCATTATCTTGAAGGACGGGATGATAACCTTGAAATCTGGTCCAACCATGGCAATCTGGTCTATTTTGCCACCAAGCAGAAGCTCACACACCATCAAGTGCGTTGGGCTTTATTCCTTTCGCGTTTCAAGTTCACCATCATTCATAAGCTGGGCGTACAGAATAAATCAGATGCACTGTCCAGGCATCCAGATCTTAAAGAGGGGATAGCAAGTGAGGATGAGTTGCGTACCCTACTAGATACCAAGTTTTTTGCAATTCGCACAACCCACCCTACAGCAGTCACAGTGTTAGGAGATACAACCCTACGTCAAAGAATCAAGTCAAGCCAGGAATATGACAAAGATGTCAGCATCACCATAGAAGCTATCTTAAAGAATGGCCCAAGATCCATTGTTAAAGGCCTAGAAGAATGGAACCTAGAAGACGGAATCATTCTGTTCAGAGGACAAGTCTATGTCCCAAAAGATGACGCACTTCGAAGAGACATTGTCCAGAGATATCACAACCATATAGCCACAGGACACCCAGGAAGATGGAAGACCTATGAAATAGTATCAAGAGAATTCTGGTGGCCAGGGATATCCACCTTTGTCAAGAGTTATGTGGACGGATGCACCACATGTCAGGCAACCAAGATCAAGCCAAGGACTCAAGTACCCCTGCTACTGAGTCAAATACCTACAGACATATGGGGAGTTATCACCATGGATTTCATCACAGACCTCCCTATCTCCCAAGAATATGACTCCTTGTTCGTGGTGGTAGATCGCCTCAGTAAAGCCACCATTGTCACCCCTTGCAACAAAACCATCACAGCCAAAGAAACATCCAAGTTGTACATGAAGAATGTCTGGAGGCGAACCAGACTACCATGCCAAGTTATCTCTGATAGGGGACCCCAAATCGCCTCTAAAGTTATGCAAGAAGTCTGGGAACGATTGGGAGTCAAATCTACCATGTCCACAGCCTTTCACCCTTCAAACAGACAGTGAAACAGAAAGAGTCAACCAGGAATTGGAGCAGTATCTCTGTGTTTTTTGTAACCTCCAGCAAGACAATTGGGTAGAACTAATACCCTTCATGGAGTTCACACACAACACTCGCCAACACAGTGCCACAGGAAGATCCCCCTTCGAAGTCTGGTACAGATTCAAACCAGAGTTCATTCCCCCAGTAAACTTCGCTACCAAGATTCCTACGGTAGAAGAACGTCTTCGTACCTTAGACCAAGTACGGTCTGAAGTTACAGCAGCACTCAAGGTAGCTGCAGAAGTCATGAAGAGATCCAGGGTACCCATTGCTTCCCATGTGTTCAAACCAAGAGACCTAGTCTGGTTAGAAGGAACCAATGTTCACACCACGAACCCTAAGGCCAAGTTAGCCCCCAGATGCCATAGCCCATTCAAAGTACTATCTACATGGGGAGTTAATTGCAAACTCCAACTACCCAAGTCATGGTGAATCCACCCAGTCTTCCACAGCTCTCTGATATCACCATACAAGGAAACCCCTGCACATGGACCTAACTTCACCAGACCTCCTCCAGATATAGTTCAAGGAGAAGACAAACACTACGAAGTTGAAACAGTACTCCAGTCCAAAGTGTCACCCAACAAGAAAGGGATCTTGTACCTCATCAAGTGGAAAGGCTACCCTAGTTCTGAAAACTCATGGCTCCCTGCATCACAAATGAAACATGCATCACTCCTAGTTCAACAGTTTCACACCAGAAACCCCTCCACACCTCAACCAAGTAACCTAAGGGTGCTGATGGCGCAGCACAGTCCTAAAGAGGGGATACTGTCATGAACCTATACCTCGTCCATGACTACCCATGAAACTCAAGAGTGTGCAAGAGAATGCGCACACAAACCCAGGAAAACAAGTATTGGTCTAGTGGAACTAGCCAAGACGATGCCGTGAAAGGATTGGATAATCCTTACCTTCCTATTCAAGAAAGACCCGGTCCAGAACTGGGACTTACCAAGCAAAAGGATGACTGAGTAAATCGCCAGATAAGCAGAGCTTATCAGAGACTTGCTATTGGACAGTATATTTGGAACCCTTCTGGCATGTTCCACATGTCCCCTGATAAGTGGAGCTTAACAAGGATTAATGCCATTGGGTAATATACTTAGAAACCTTCCAGAACATTCCATGCTATCTTTAGAATCCTTCTAGAGTATTCCATGGGCCCACCTGTGGATCGGAGTTGGGCCTCCCCTAAAGTACGCACAGACCATGTATTTGGGTATATAAGCTAGTGCAATACAATGGACAGTCCCTCAGACTGTCCACTTGCGACATCCCCACTTGTACCTTCCTGTCTACTGAGCAGTTTCCCACCATTGGGTTGTTCCTCATCTTTGTCCTGTTACTCGTGGTCCATTGTCTTCTCTCCCTGTTCTATTCCCTTGTTGGTTCGACGTTAGCCACCCTGTTCCTTGTGATCCTTGGTCTCTCTGTTGCATATAAACAGTGAGACACTCATCACAGGTCCTATGATGCGAAAGGGTGATCCAGGAGAAAAATCACACCCCAGTGGATGTTGAGCAAAGGTGGTACAAAGCCATCAACAGAAGACTCACTGATGACAAAATAACTGCCACAGTCATTAAACATGAACCACCCTTCACCCAGCTTGTGGAGGCAACCTGGGAAGCTGCAATCAAGAAGACCTCCGATCTGCCCATAGAGTGGATCCATGACTGTGAGGTTTTGGTGGGTAGGAGCAAATGATGATCTGCGCCCGTGAAGATCGATATCGCTGAGTCCCACACTACCCCCACACCAGGGGTGTACATAAATTCATATTTTGCCTCACAACAGGCTCCGGCCCAGCTTTCAGTGTGTTTGGTAGGGCTGATACAAACAATCTCCTGCTACCAAACAGCTTCTCGGGATGATTATTTTTAGCTAGTTAAATAGTTACTGATAAGTAAGACTGAATAAAGAGCACTTTCCAAAAAAAAAAGGACCCTCTGACTTTGAACACTAGGTGTTGCCCTCAGCAACCAAAACCTTGTTTGGTTTGGTTTTCTTGTGTGGCACAGGAGGATGTGGTGCTGTGTCAGCAATTAACTGCTAGGTGTCAAGCAATCTGCCACAAGTGGTGTGTCTACTCATGTACTGTGCAGCAAGGGGAGACAAAAAGGATATTGTCACAGAAAGGATTAATATGTTTCACTATAAAATTGTTCTTTGAAGTACAGGATTAACTGCACCCTCTGTTTCCATTTTTTAAGCACACAGTATCACTGTCATGATCACACAAAGTGACAATGATTTGGATGCTACATTTTCATTTTCATTTTCTTCTCTTATCTTTCAAACACATTCCACCTCTCTATCTCTTAATTGTTCTTGCTATCTGTTCATTACTGAAAGGTGTGTTACTTATTGTTCTGTGTATGACTCACTTGTCTGTTGATAACCCAAGTTGCCTATAAGCTGGTAGAGAATATCTTAGGGCCCGTTTGGTGCACACATGGTGCAATATTGTGCCTGCCAATGAAGAAACTCTGCCCTGACCCAGCACAACTTTTCTGTTCAGTGCATATTGTGACACAGAGTTTGGGCAAAGTGCCATCATGCAGCCCTAGTAAATTGGTGCAACAGAAACACATAATGATCAGCCATGGCTTATGTAATTGATACTCCAACTGATGCTTAGAATCTTATTTGATTGATACTCAGCTGACGTCGGCCAACGTTTAAGATTCTTACATATATGATACTGTCGGCTGACATGGGAGATAATTGGATGTTCTGGTGGCCATCTGAGGGCAGAAATGATCATATAAGAGTCTGGATGATCAATGGGAGTATCCAGGGAGGAGTACTGGAACATCCAGTAGTTTGTATATGATCATATCCTTGTATTGGATCATCCTGAGTGTCTTAGAAGACTAGGACGGTTCAGAAGATCTGATTAGGGATGTCCAGCAGTGTCTGTTAAGTGTAAAACAGGAGCATCCATTTGCTTAGGTCCATGGGTGTTTAGGGGTCCACACATAATCATATCTTTGTATCAGCCCTGGGAGTTTAGAGCACTAGGATGGTATGGAATATCTGATTGGGGATGCCCAGCAGTGTCTGGCAATTGTAACACAGGAACATCCATTTGCTTAGGTCCAGGGGTGTTTAGGAGTCTACATATAGTCATATCTTTGTATTGGAGAACCATGGGATTGTTAGAGCACTAGGATGGTATGGAATATCCAATTAGGGATGCCCAGCAGTGTCTGGCAATTGTAAAACACGAACATCCATTCACTTAGGTCCAGGGGTGTTTAGGAGTCCACATATAATCATATTTTTGTATAGGAGAGCCCTGGGAGTTTAGAGCACTAGGATGGTTTGGGAGATCTGATTAGGGATGTCCTGCAGTGTCTGTGATTTTCACATCAGTTGGATTGTTCAGACTCTCAGTACTTCCACTTGCTCCAGTGCAGGGGGTCTACATATCATATCTTTGTATTGGAGGTCCCTGGGAGTGTTAAAGCACTAAAATGGTTCGGAGGTTCGATTTGGGATGTCCTACAGTGTCTGTAATTGTTGAATCAGTTGGATAGTTCAGAGTCTCAGTTCTTCCATTTTGTCATGATACTACCATATGCGGCTATGATTCGGATGCACTTTCTTTTTCTCTAACTCATCCATCACCCTTATCCTCCTCCTCTCTACCCTTTGTCTCTGTTACGGACTAGTGTGTTCCTTAAGGCTGTGTATCTGACTCACACTTATATGGTTCTGACTCATTCCTAGGACGAGGATACTAGTATACGTGATTCTATCTGACTCATACTTATAGCTTGAGTAGTATATAAGTCGACCAGTATCACTTGTAGTACTCTAGCTTGTACTTCGTTTCCTTCTTGACAAATCCTATCTTCTCACCTTCTGTCTCATTTGGCATCACTGCCTCATCGATCCTCAAGTGAAACACTGACTCTAAAAAACCTTGCCTTCCTAGAATTCACTGGCACACGTCATGCATCAAGTTCCCATCAAGGAACTTGACACATTTGCCCAGGTGCACGGGGAGATTAAAAGTCCACATATAGTCATATCTTTGTATAGGAGAGCCCTGGAAGTGTTAGAGCACTATGATGGTTCAGAAGATCCGATTAGGGATGTCCTACAGTGTCTGGCAATATTAAAACAGTTGGACAGTTCATACTCTCCAATTATATGTGTACATAGTCAGATGAGTGTATCTATGGAAGTCATGATGGGAATAGTATGAGATGTATGTCTCCAAAGAGGAAAATCAGAGATGCTGTACATGTGAATAACTGCTGAACAGCAGCACAGAAAAATGGGATGAACCCAAGAACAGCTCAATTGGAAGTTTTAAAATAACCTACTGTTTCAATGTGGCTATATTCTGCAGG
The DNA here is from genome assembly GCA_015025155.1 of Lactarius quietus. Lineage (NCBI taxonomy): Eukaryota > Fungi > Basidiomycota > Agaricomycetes > Russulales > Russulaceae > Lactarius > Lactarius quietus. The sequence continues at coordinate 3,746 of WITN01000841.1, read as the reverse complement.
ATATCACCAATTGGATGTTCCGAACCATCTTGGTGCTCAAACACTCCTATAATGGTCATATACACTCACAGTCATAACTGGAACTGTTTTAACACAATTCATATGTAGGATATCACCAATCAGATGCTCCAAACCATCTCAATGCTCTACCACTTCTACAACAATTAGATACACTTATAATTATACATGAAATCATTCTAACACACTACTAGTGTTGCCATGGCTCGGCTCAGCTCGGCTTGGCTCAGCTAAGCATGGCTCGACCATAATGGGACAAGCCAAGCTGAGCCATTCCCAAATGAGCCAGCTCGAGCCAAGCTCAAGCAGCTCGAGCTGACTCTCATAGCAGATAAGGAAATTTAAGTATATATGGTAATCAAGCAGTGAATGGAAGCTAGGGTGGGGTGGGACAGGGTGTAGTAGTCTCATAAAAAAGTGTAGTAACTTATTAATAAATATACCTTGTGCATACACTCAGCTGATGAGAGTCAAGAAGGGGTGGATAAGCAACGGGGAGGGGGAGGAGGAGGAGGATGAGGAGGGGGAAGGGGAAGGGGAGGATGGGGATGGGGATGAGGGGGATGGGGAGGGGAATGGGGATGAAGGGGATGGGGATGAAGGGGATGGGGATGAAGGGGATGGGGATGAGGGGGATGGGGAGGGGGATGGGGATGGGGATGAGGGGGAGGGGATGAGGGGGAGGGGAGGGGAGGGGGATGGGGAGGGGGATGAGGGGGATGGGGAGAGGGATGAGGGGGATGGGGAGGGGGATGAGGGGGATGGGGAGGGGGATGAGGGGGATGGGGATGGGGATGGGGATGAGGGGGAGGGGGAGGGGGATGGGGATGGGGATGAGGGGGATGGGAAGGGGGACAGGCATGGGGATGAGGGATGGGAGGGGGACGGGCATGAGGATGAGGGGGACGGGAGGGGGAGGGGGATGGGGATGACAGGGATGGGGATGGGGATGAGGAGGAGGATGAGGGGGAGGGAAAGACAAAAGGGGGAGAGATGGAAGAGGAAGAGACAGTATGGGAGGGGAGGGGACAGATGTGAGAGGGGGGAGAGGAGGAGAGGAGAGAGGAGGGAAGGGGAGCAAACAAGGGGGAGTCCCTTGGTCTCACTCTTCCTTGCTCACACCCTCTCACTTGTCCACCCTTTTTCTCTCATTCTGTCTCACCCTCTCATTCTCACTCTCCTACCCTCTTTTTTATTCACCACCTTCCTCTTGTTTCTCATTCTCTCACGCTCTTGTTCTCTCATGTTCTCTGATACCAACTCTTCCTTACTCACACACTTCCTTATTAACCCTCTTTGCCTTGTTCATCCACTCTTACCCTCACCCTCTCATTCACCCTCTTCCTTGTCTTCCTCTCTCTTGATCATACACCCTCTTAGTCATCCTCACCCTCTTATGCTCATTCTTCTTTGTTCACCCTCACCCTCTCATTTATCCTCTCCTCTGTTCTCTTCTTTGCTCTCACCCTCTTTTCTTTAGTCTTCCTTGTTAATTCTTTCTCTCTTGTTCTTTCTCTCCTTGTTCACCCTTTCTCTCTCTCTGCATCTGTAAAACAGATAGGTGGTCAGAGCCATTTAGAACTGTTTGCCAATTGATTGGTTTTACATTACCTTATTTTCTCCCCTCTTATTCTCCCTCTCCCTCTCCCTCTCTCTGACTCCCTCTCTCCTCTCTCTTCACCCATGCCCTTACCCTCCTCTCTGTCTCTATCTTCCTCTTTCCATCGCTATCTCTGACAGTGTGACAGTGAAGGAGGGAGGGTGACAGTAAGGAAGGGAGGGGGAAGATGAGGCAGGGAGGGTGGCAGTGAGGCAGGGAGGTTGGTGGTGAGGCAGAGAGGGTGGGGATGAGGCAGGGAGAGTGGGGATGAGGTGGGGAGGGTAGGGATGAGGCAGGGAGGGTAGGGATGAGGCAGGGAGGGTAGGGATGAGGCAGGGAGGTAGGGATGAGGCAGGGAGGGTAGGGATGAGGCAGGGAGGGTAGGGATGAGGCAGGGAGGGTAGGGATGAGGCAGGGAGGGTAGGGATGAGGCAGGGGGGTAGGGATGAGGCAGGGAGGGTTGGGATGAGGCAGGGAGGGTAGGGATGAGGCAGGGAGGGTAGGATGAGGCAGGGAGGGTAGGGATGAGGCAGGGAGGGTAGGGATGAGGCAGGGAGGGTAGGGATGAGGCAGGGAGGGTAGGGATGAGGCAGGAGGGTAGGGATGAGGCAGGGTGAGTGGGGATGAGGCAGGGTGAGTGGGATGAGGCAGGGTGAGTGGGGATGAGGCAGGGTGAGTGGGGATGAGGCAGGGTGAGTGGGGATGAGGCAGGGTGAGTGGGGATGAGGCAGGGTGAGTGGGGATGAGGCAGGGTGAGTGGGGATGAGGCAGGGTGAGTGGGGATGAGGCAGGGTGAGTGGGGATGAGGCAGGGTGAGTGGGGATGAGGCAGGGTGAGTGGGGATGAGGCAGGGTGGGTGGAGATGAGGCAGGGAGGGTGGCAGTGAGGCAGGGAGGTTGGTGGTGAGTCAGGGAGGTTGGTGGTGATGCAAGGAGGGTGGTGGTGAGGCAGGGAGGGTGGCGGTGAGGCAGGGAGGGTGGCGGTGAGGCAGGGAGGGTGGCGGTGAGGCAGGGAGGGTGGCGGTGAGGCAGGGAGGGTGGAGTGAGGCAGGGAGGGTGGCGGTGAGGCAGGGAGGGTGGCGTGATGCAAGGGGGTGGTGGTGAGGTATGAGAGTGGGGATGAGGCAGGGAGGGTAGGGATGAGGCAGGGAGGTTGTGGTGAGGCAGGGAGGGTGGTGGTGAGGCAGGGAGGGTGAGATGAGGCAGGGAGGGTGGCAGTGAGGCAGGGAGGGTGGCGGTGATGCAAGGAGGGTGGTGGTGAGGTATGAAGAGTGGGATGAGGCAGGGATGGTGGGATGAGGCAGGGATGGTGGGGATGAGGCAGGGATGGTGGGATGAGGCAGGGATGGTGGGATGAGGCAGGGATGGTGGGATGAGTCAGGGAGAGTGGGGATGAGTCAGGAGAGTGGGGATGAGGCAGGGTGAGTGGGGATGAGGCAGGGTGGGTGGGTATGAGGCAGAGAGGGTGGGGATGAGGTGGGGAGGGCAGGGATGAGGCAGGGAGGGTAGGGATGAGGCAGGGAGGGTGGATGAGGCAGGGAGGGTAGGGTGAGGCAGGGAGGTGGGATGAGGCAGGGAGGGTGGGATGAGGCAGGGAGGGTGGGATGAGGCAGGGAGGGTGGGGATGAGGCAGGGAGGGTGGGATGAGGCAGGGAGGGTGGGATGAGGCAGGGAGGGTGGGATGAGGCAGGGAGGGTGGGATGAGGCAGGGAGGGTGGGATGAGGCAGGGAGGGTGGGATGAGGCAGGGAGGGTGGGATGAGGCAGGGAGGGTGGGATGAGGCAGGGAGGGTGGGATGAGGCAGGGAGGGTGGGGATGAGGCAGGGAGGGTGGGATGAGGCAGGGAGGGTGGGATGAGGCAGGGAGGGTGGGATGAGGCAGGGAGGGTGGGATGAGGTGGGATGGTGGGATGAGGCAGGGATGGTGAGATGAGGCAGGCAGGGTGGGGATGAGGCAGGCAGGTGAGGATGAGGCAGGGATGGTGGGGATGGGGGTGGATGGTGCATGAGTGATGGCATAGGTGAGAGATGAATGGAGGATCACGTTCAGTGAAGAGGAGGGCAAACATAGAGTAAGGGCTAGGGTGAGAGAGAGAGTAAAGAGGACATGGAGGGGGGGTGACATGATAG
>WITN01000840.1:0-36120 GCA_015025155.1 Lactarius quietus | reverse complement strand
AGGGCGTGTCCTCACTGTGTCGTCAAAATGGTACCCCTGGTACACTGTGTAAACGTTCTCCTCAAAAAACCCAAGGTGACCGTACGTGGTCACTACTCTCCCGTCCAAGAAATTGTGAACCTCAACGATGACAAGCGTATATACATATGCTTCACGAATGAGGTTGTTCAGTGACCTGGACGCTTCACGAATGCCATCCCTGATGCTGTATTTGATGGAGCCTAAGGGGAGGTCGTCGCTGGGGAGGTCAAGGACTGCTTTGCAGCAGACGTAAATGGGTTGGATGCCAAGGGTAATGGCAAGGTCACAGTGACGGGGGTAGATGGTGAGGAAATGGGGGGACGTGAAACGAAAGGGGATGACACCAGTAAAAACAGGGGGGAGGTGCACAGGGTCTCAGCTGTGCGGATGGTGTGGATGGAGAACTGGTGGAACTTCGAGATTTGTTGCCACTCCTCTCCTTGAGGGTGTGGGTGGCAAGGTACTGGTGGGGGTGTCATGAACCTATACCTCGGTCCGTGACTTACCCGGAAAACTTAGGAGTGCGCAAGGGAACGCGTGCACAAACCCAGGAATATGAAGTATTGGCTAGTGGAACTAGCCAAGACGACGTGCGTGAAAGGATTGGATAATCCTTTCCTTCCTATTCAAGAAAGACCCGGTCCGGAACTGGGACTTACCAAGCGAAAGGTCGGATGACCTCACATGACTTGTTTGTTGATCAATCAACAAAGATCGTTGATTGATAAACAAAAGTCTGTTGATTGGTAAATGAAGATTGTTGATCAATCACCTGATGAGTGGAGCTTGTCAGGGATTAATGCTATTGGACGATATACTTAGAAACCTTCCAGCACATTCCATGCTATCTTTAGAACTCTTCTAGAGTATTCCATGGGCCCACCTGTGGATCGGAATTGGGCCTCCCCTAAAGTACGCACAGACCATGTATTTGAGTATATAAGCTGGAGCAATGTAACAGACAGTCCCTCAGACTGTCCACTTGTGACATCCCCACTTGTACATTCCTGTCTTCTGAGCAGCTTCCCACCATTGGGTTGTTCCTCATCCTTGTCTTGATACTTGTGGTCCATTGTTCCCTCTCCTGTTCTATCTCCTTGTTGGTTCGATGTTAGCTACCCTGTTCCTTGTGATCCTTGGTCTCTCTGTTGCGTATAAACAGTGAGACACTCACCACACTTGGACAGTCTTAGCTTGCTAACCACGAACCTTCTCAGTGTCTGACTACGATTACTCCGAGTTTGGAGCGTGGGACGCTGATTCAGGCTCTTATCACAACATCGATTATTCCCCCCCTTGTCGTCCTCATCGTCTTCCAAGTGTTCCCCTGCCCCCACCATCGCCCCCTCGTCTTCCATTGTCCCCGTTAGGACAGAACCTCCCATTCCCTCCGTACTTCCTGTTGTCACCACCAGGGATTCCTCTAAGCGTTGAGCGAATCACCTCCCCCCAAGGTTCCCCTGCCCTCTCCCTACCAGTAGCTCAGACACCAACACCTGAGCTTTGTTACCCTTCCCCAGCCCTGTTGCCCCAGACACCCCCTTCGGTAAGGTTGGTGTCACCCATCCCTCGTCCAGCTCGTCCCCCATCTTTCGTATCCCAACCCCAGCCCTCCATCCCTTGACACCCCCTCCTCGTCCACTGACCCCAGACTCCCCCATCGACTACAAAGCTGCAGAGCTTCATGTAGCCTTCTACTCGGAACAGCGTGCATCTCCTGCACCAGTAGAAGAGAGCCAAGAGAACGTTCCCCCTGCCCCTGTCAACCGCCCCCGTCCTGCCTCCAAGTTAGAGGAGTGCACCCCCACCAGTACCTCGCCGTCCACACCCCTTGAGGAGAGGAGTGGCAGAAAATCTTGGAGTTCCACCAGTTCTCCATCCACACCATTCGCACAGCTGAGGCTCTGTGCTACTTGCCCCCTGTTTTTACTGGTGTCATCCCCTTTTGTTTCACTTCCCCCCATTTCTTGACCATTTACCCCCACCATCATGACATTGCCGTCGCCCTTGGCATCCAACCTATCTATGTCTGCTGCAAGGCAGTCCTTGACCTCCCAAGTGACGACCTCCCCCTGGGCTCTATCAAGTACAGCTTCAGGGACGGAATTCGTGAAGTGTTCAGATCTCTGAACAACCTCATTCGTGAAGTGTACGTATATACACTTGTCATCCTTGAGGTTCACGATTTCTTGGACAGGAGAGTGGTAACCACGTACGGTTACCTAGGTTTTTTTGAAGAGCACGTATATGCGGTATACCAGGGTATCATTTCGACGATACAGTGAGGACCCGCCCTCACCTATTATCATATTGTTTCACGCCACGCATCCCTGCGGACCCTTTCAACTTCATCTCAACGTACAGTGATAACACCCCTTTGTAGCCATTTACTTTAATTAGTAAGTGGTAGTACAATTCTTGTCACTTCTTGTCAAATACATCGGGGTTCGCGTATCCAGTGTCATGTTCCCATTCACCTTCAAGAAGGAGAAAGACTCTGACGAGCCCACAACTTCTTCGAGACTCATTGCCTTCTTCAGCTCAGGACTTATTACCCTGAGACATCCCTGTTCGACGCAAGTCAGTGTGACATCATTGACTGTTGGAGTGATCCTCCATTCCTCTTGAACAAACTCAAAGACCTCCTGCCCTTTGGTAAAGTAACTTACCAGTGGGACTATGAAGACTTCCAGAACATCGACTTAGCAAGAATTGCTGAAGCCACCCAAGAACAACTCCTGTATTGGCATCTGTCCGATGCCACCACTATTAACAATTCCCCAGCCGAGTCTATCCTCCTGTGGACCAAAGACGACCACTTTTGGTTCATCCACATTGCCCCTCAAAGGCAAGAACTCATCTGACACATCAGAGCAGGAGAGCATGTCAGGTATCTAGAGCGCTTCTCCCTCAACTACGATCAAGTCCAAGTCACCTGGCAAGAGATCCATCTTGTCACCAGAGGAGCAGAGTTCCACCTTGCCATAGTCGAAGGTAAAGAGTTCACTTACAAGTGGGGCTCTTCCAACTGGGAAACCACCCTTGAAAACCCAGACCGCCGCCTCATTGACCCTCAAGTCTATCACCTCCCTCCAGACACCCCTGACGACCCTGAAATCCTCGAGTTCGCTGAAGTGTGAGCACCTCCACCCCTTGTCAAAACTCCACTGCCACCTAGCAGTCCTACTAGCATATCAACTGAGTCTGTTGACAGTTGGGGAGAACCTAACCTTTGGAACGGACCTAGAAGGTGTTGGTGTGCTAAAGAAGTGTGTGATTGTGGATACAGACCAGATACCCCACCTACTCCACCTAGTGTAGTATTGTGGGCCCCAGGCAACGCCTATCTACCCTTTACACAATAAAGAGTAGATTTCTTGTTCAGATCCAAGCTGGAAAACATCGGAGAAAGTATAGTCGATTGGGCTATCAACCTGGCATCTCAGAACATTCAGCAGCATCCCCAGAACATTCAGCAGCGTCCCAGAACATCAGCAGCGTCCTCAGAACATTCACCAGCCCCATAGAAGATGAAACCACAGAACACATGTGGAACATCCTTCAATACATGAAGAAGACCTCTGCCTCAACTCACCATCCCAAGTCCCAGTTGTCCCTAGAATTAATCAAGCTGGTCCGTCTGAACCAGTGTACCCATTCATCAGAGGACCCCCAGCTCCACGCCCAGTAAACCCCATCGCCAGGCAACACTCCACCAGTAGTGAAGAAGCCAATTACCTCCAAACAGAGCAGTACAGCTACACTGCCATTACCCAGAATCTGTCTACGTAGCGGAGCACCTACCTACCAGAAGACCAAGAGAACTTCAAGTGTTCAAAGAACACTGCAGGTTGCAGTATGACCAGCACCAAATCTCCCTAAACATTCACCACCCTTGAGCCACATTAGAGAATTCATGTCAAGCATCCTCAACTTCCAGAACTACCTTTAGAGGAGCAAAACCACAGTTACCTACTTTGGTATTTACGAAGAATACCATTGGATCCGCTGACAAGTCAGGCGAAATCAGCCAGACAAGGCCATCTTGCAACCCGCCTATAAGATCCATTATCAGTGGAACGACAACAGTTGGACTATCACCAGGTTACCCCGCCATTAGTGAATGAGTCAAAGCACAACTCTGGTAACAAGAGAACTCACAGAAGAGGAAGAAAACCTCATTCCAGCCAGCATCTACGACACAACCTTTGACCTAATCCACAAAAGAATCCAAGGCGAATTTCTTGACAGACCAGTCTACAGTAAAGATGGTCACTTTCCTTGGATTTTCCTAGACACTCTTGAAGAAGTTACCACCAAAGACTTCGCCCTAGTCCACCCCCACATCTCCCATGTCCACAATCTTGATTACACCTCACTTACCTGTGATTACCGGTCCAGAACCATCGAGTGGGTATTCCATAGAAACAGGTGGGAATACAAGAACAAGAAACCAGTTCAGTTCTCAGATTCAGAAGACGAATATTCTGCCCACGAAGAAGAAGCAACCTCAGCCAAAGAAACCCAACCAGAGCCACAAGCGTGGTCACCACCTAGAACACCACCTTCAGGCGCCAGATCCGTGCGCAGTGAATCAAGTGACCAAGAAGAGGTCTCCCAGATCCTAGGAAGCGTCACCAGAAAATCCAGGCGCTTATCACCACAGTATCCCAGCCACAGACACCACAAGCAGTTCCAGGTGCACTTCCAGTAACCCCAGCGCAGGCATCACAGTCATTCCTACCTACACCTTCAGCTACAGTATTCCCACTTCCACCAACAGTACCCCCAGTTCGCGTAGCAACCCCTACACCCAGTCAGCGCCCAAGCACCCCTGCTTATTCCAGTCACTCTGCGTCTCCAAGTCAACCCAGTACACCTAGTACACCCAGTACCCCAGCAAGCATGTCTGGTTCAGCAAACACCAAGTTATTGGGATCTCCCCCAAATCATTTGATGGTAGCCCTGCAAAGGCGGAAGCCTTTTGGAACAATCTAGAGAATTACTACTACCTCAATGAATCCACGTATTCCGATCAAGGAAAGAGGGTTTCAGCCGCTCTAACCCACTTCAAAGTCGGCACTTCTGCCAGAGAATGGGCTCAAGATAAACAGAAGAGAGCCTTATCAGTCACGCCTGTCGATTTCGGAACATGGGTAGATTTCCGCGACAGTTTCAAGAAACACTTTGTCCCAGCATATTTGAAGCTGGAAGCCACCAACACCATGTACACCTCCAAGATGGGTGGACGCCCTTTTAAAGAATGGTACCAAGATTGGTCGATCTTCGCCTCCCGGAGCGGAGCCAACGAAGAAACCCAGATGTACACCTTTAGGAAGGCGCTTCCCATGGCACTACACCAAAAAATAATGGGTGTATCACCACAGCCTATGTCACGTTTGACATCGTCTGGGACAGCTGACTTAGGAAGATGACGTGTTCTCGGTGTTTCAGAGTACTTACTAACTGGTTATGACTATGATAGTAAGCTTCAATTAGTCATGGACACTTACGCGTCGCCGGTGCTTGGGATTACCGGTGTTTCATGTATATTTAGAACAGACTATGACTCAGTACTAGGATAATGGTATTAGGGTTCGTATTTCTAGCTGCGCTTTAAAGCCAGCGCGTAACTGTATATAAGTCTCTATCTCTCGACCATAGTGCTCCAGCTTGGTCTTCTCGGAATATCACCCTTTCTTGTGTATACTAGTACCTTGGGTACTAAGTGACTTTCATTCGCATCTATCCTTGTGTGTCATTATCCCTCGTGATACTCTCTCATCCTCGTGGATTGCTATCCCTTGTGATATCTCCCAACACAACTCACATCGGTGTTGTTGCCTGAACGTATTATCTGAGTCGCTAAGTCATCCAATCTTGTCACGTCCTCCAAGTTGCCTAAGTCAGGCCAGCGTTAGGTGATAACGCTACAGCCTACCACACTAGAAGACCTAGCAGAAAAAGCAAGAGAGTTCGATCGACTCTGGCACATGTACAGCGCCCCTACAACATTTAACAGAGGATCCGGCCCACGTAACCACGCCATAACCACAGATGAAGATCATGCCCAAGTCAATGTTACCACAGCACCATCACGTCCTCCAATGGGAAAGATATCAAAGGCAGAGAAAGACAGACACTTCAAGGATAAGCTCTGCTTCTACTGCGGAAAACCTGGTCATAGGGCTAAAGAATGCCACCTCAAGACAAGCCAGTATAACCAAGGGACAGGAAATAGACGTCCAAATCCACGCCAAGGAAGTGATTTCAGAGCTCGCGCCACAGTAACCCAAGAAGATCAATTTACCAAAGAAGAACATGCCGAAGAGTATCTGGCCCAGGTAGCAGCCATGTACCACAGCCCACGTCCTCAAGTCATGATTCCACGCCCTCACTCCTGCCCTGTCAATGAGGATCTTTGAAGCGTCCCTCTGCTGCACTGTCAGTTGGGACTTTACATTTGTCCAGGTCTAGTTTTGAGAAAAGGTTTTCTCTCCTAGAGACGTTAGACTCTGAGCCTGTACCCAGTGATACTATACGAAATAGACAATCACCATCTATTACACTCAGAGTGACTCTAGTCGGAAAAACAACTGGATGAGAAATCAGTGCACGCGCCTTGCTTGATAGTGGCGCAGAAGGAATAATCATAGATCAAGACTTCGCAACGAGGAAAAATCTCACCCTGCGGACACTAGTCAACCCACTTCTGGTAAAGAATGTGGATGGAACACTCAATAAGAGGGGATCAGTCAAGTATACTACAATCCAGAAGATCCACATCAAGAATATGGATGATGCCTACCACGAAGAAACATCAGAACTCTATGTCACCACACTGGGGGACCATGACATTATCCTTGGAATGGATTGGCTCCATGCACACAACCCAGAAGTAGACTGGGCATTACCACAGATCGCCTTTACAAGATACCCCAAGAATTGTACCTTGTCCAAGTACCCCCTAGTAATCACGTCCCGAAAGCCACAGACGCATGCTACCACCATCAATGCCCTGCATCCAGTAGAAGATACACCCCTGATAACTGAAGACGCCTTTGCCCAGGACGCTATAGAAAGCTTCTTGTATCATCACAGTTTTAGCAAGTACAACGATCTTGCTATCCGGTCAAAATCCACTGCCAGTACAGCTATTGCAGCATAGAATGTGCCCAAGCAATCCCTTGATCACATCCCTGCCCAGTATCACAAGTATTCCAAGGTTTTTAGCGAGGCAGCCTCACAGCGTCTCCCAAAACACCAAGCATGGGACCATGCCATAGAACTCAAGCCAGCCTCGAAGATGCACAATTGTGGCATCTACAGACTCACGCCCAGAGAATCAGCAGCACTCAAAGAATATATCACAGAACATTTGCAGAGAGGATACATCTGTCCTTCCAAGTCCCCCATGGCCAGCCCCTTCTTTTTTGTAGACAAGAAGGATGGCAAGTTACGCCCAGTACAAGACTACCGTGCCCTCAATGACATTACAATCAAGAATGCCGCCCCATTACCATTGATCCCAGAGTTAATCGACAAACTATGCAGCGCTAGATATTTTACCAAGTTGGATATTCGTTGGGGATACAACAATATCCGTATCAGAGAAGGAGACGAACATAAAGCTGCCTTCAAAACACATCTGGGTCTATTTGAACCCACTGTCATGACATTCGGCCTCTGCAATGCCCCTGCTACGTTCCAGACATTTATGAAGAACATCTTTGAAGATATGATAGATGACAGACACGTTGTTGTCTATCTGGATGACATCCTGATTTTTTCCGAAGACCCTGCTTTGTTGGACAAATTAACCCATGAAGTCCTTACCCGTCTTGAAACCCATGATTTATACCTCAAGCCTGAGAAATGTGTATTTGCTCAGACATCTATTGAATACCTTGGGATTGTTATCTCAAATGGACAACTAAAAATGGACCCTGCTAAAGTCGCAGGAATCACAGACTGGCCCACTCCACGCACTGTCAAGCATGTCCAAGCTTTCCTTGGTTTCTGTAACTTCTACCGCCGTTTTATCAGAGATTTTCCTACCATCGCCAGACCTCTGTTTGATCTCACTAGGAAAGAGATCCCGTTCCTCTGGGATACATCACAGGAATCCACTTTCCACACCCTCATCCACGCCTTTGTCACAGCCCCTGTCCTTGCCCTTCCTGATCATAGCAAACCCTTCCGACTCATCACCGATGCTAGTGATTTTGCCACGGGAGCCATTCTTGAACAACCAGATGCCTTGAACAGATGGCACCCAGTTGCGTATCATTCTAAGTCCTTGCAACCTGCGGAGCGGAATTATGAAATCAATGATAAAGAACTCCTTGCCATTATCTGCACTTTGGACATTTTTCGACATTACCTTGAAGGTCGTGACAATAACCTTGAAATCTGGTCCGACCATGGCAATCTAGTCTATTTTGCCACCAAGCTGAAGCTCACACAATGTCAAGCGTGTTGGGCTTTATTCCTTTCACGTTTCAAATTCACCATTGTTCACAAACCGGGCGTACAGAATAAATCGGATGTGCTGTCCAGGCGTCCAGATCTTAAAGAGGGGATAACAACTGAAGACGAGTTGCGTGTCCTCTTGGACACCAAGTTTTTTACAATTCGCACAGTCCGCCCAACAGCAGTCACAGTATTAGGAGATACAACTCTATGCCAAAGAATCAAGTCAAGCCAAGAATATGATAAAGACGTCAGCATCGCCATAGAAGCTATCTTGAAGAATGGTGTTACGTTCGACTGGACGTATCGACTCGACTTGAGTTGCGAGTGTGGAGTACCGATTGTGTGCTGGACTAGTTCGTCGGTGTTGTCGTAACGATTGCCAAACCTCCCCCGATGAGGGTCGTGGATATGGCGACGACAGTATGCGAGAGCGTAGGGTATTACCCTAGGCAGAGTAGTGAATATACGAGCGATAGCGTGGATACGAAGTATCTCCGATCGTCGCAGAAAGGCAGGTTGGAACTGACAAGTCGACTGGACTTGGATGCAGCCCACAGGGTGTGACAGCGTGAAGTCGATGAGATTCAAGAACTCAGACCTAAGGTCCTTGTTCGTAAGAAGTACATGTTAAATACGAATCGATCCACGCCACTACTAAGAACTGCGGTACTAGGATCGCCACCAATACTACTAGTACTTGTACTAGTATGATGTCATATGGAATCACGTCGAACCAGATAGAAGGTGGTTAGTAAGTAGGCAAGAGTCACGGGTACGAGAGGTCGCGCGGGACGTAAGAAGTAGTAATCAAAATGTGAAAATGGTCCCAATGATAGTCCATGTGATACGGAGTACTGTGGCAAAAGTTCAGGCCGAACGGTCAACATAGGTGACACGCGTGGCCAATCGTAACAAATGGCCCAAGATCCATTGTAAAGGGCCTAGAAGAACGGAACCTAGAAGACAGAATCATTCTGTTCAGAGGACAAGTTTACATCTCTAAGGATGACACACTTCGAAGAGACATTGTCAAGAGATATCACGACCATGTAGCCACAGGACATCCGGGAAGATGGAAGACCTATGAAATAGTATCAAGAGAATTCTGGTGGCCAGGAATATCCACCTTTGTCAAAAGTTATGTGGACGGATGTGCCACATGCCAAGCAACCAAAATCGAACCAAGAACTCAAGTACCACTGTTACCAAACCAAGTACCCACAGACGTATGGGGAGTTATCACCATGGACTTCATCACAGACCTCCCTACCTCCCAAGGATATGATTCCTTGTTCGTGGTAGTGGATCGCCTCAGTAAAGCCACCATTGTCACTCCTTGCAATAAAACCATCACAGCTGAAGAAACATCCAAGTTGTACATGAAGAATGTCTGGAGACGAACCGGACTACCACGCCAAGTTATCTCAGATCAAGGACCCCAATTTGCTTCTAAAGTCATGCAAGAAGTCTGGGAAAGATTGGGAGTCAAGTCCACCATGTTCACAGCCTTCCACCCCCAAACAGATGGCGATGGTGAAACAGAAAGAGTCAATCAGGAGTTGGAACAGTACCTCCGCATCTTTTGCAACTTCCAACAAGACAATTGGGTAGAATTAATACCCTTCATGGAATTCGCGCACAACGCTCGCCAACACAGTTCCACAGGAAGATCCCCCTTCGAAGTCTGGTACGGATTCAAACCAGAGTTCATTCCCCTGGTAAACTTCACTACCAAGATTCCAACAGTAGAAGAACGCCTTCGTACCCTAGACCAAGTACGGTCTGAAGTTACAGCAGCACTTAAAGTAGCTGCGGAAGTGTAACGCCACAGTGGGGGCGTACTACACGATGTGTGTAAGTCTAGTTCCGAGGTTTCTGAGCAAGGGTGGAATAGCCTATAATCGGCAAGGGTTAAGTGGATAACAAGTATCAAGTGGAGTTCACTTGATATGAGAGGGAGGTCCAAGACAGGAAGGCACACAGATCTGAAGTAACCCCAGTGAAGGGAATACAAGCAATGTTGTGGTAAAGAAGTTGAGTCTAAGGATACAAGGTACCTAAGAGTCAAGTTTATATAGATAAAAGTATGTTTGTACGAAGCAAATAGATGACGCCATCCGCAGCAATGCACAGCAGTCCACAGTAATCACATGGCAGTCTGCAGTAATCACCTGGGAGGGAAGTGTGGGAGGAAATGTCCAAAAGGAGGAGAACAATAGAAAGGAAGTAGGTCAGATGGTCAAGAAGCCTGGTCTAAGAATAGAACGGGGCCGGATATTAATAGAACGGGGCCAGACCATATACGGATGAGAAAGTAACCATAAGAAGTAAGTCCATTGCTAAATAAAGAAAAAGAAGCGGCCCCATGGCCCCATTTTTGACCGGAGAAGAATCTTAAGGGTCTCCAGTCTTACGTGTCCCACCGATAAGGCAGGTTTTTCCCACGGGTTAGATAGCAGGTTGTAACAGGAAGTCATGAAAAGATCCAGAGTACCCATCATTTCCCATGTGTTCAAACCAGGAGATCTAGTCTGGCTAGAAGGAACCAATGTTCACACCACGCACCCTAAAGCCAAGTTAGCCCCCGGATGCCATGGTCCATTCAAAGTACTATCTACATGGGGAGTTAATTGCAAACTCCAACTACGCAAGTCATGGCGAATCCACCCAGTCTTCCACAGTTCCCTGATATCACCATACAAGGAAACCCCTGCACATGGACCTAACTTCACCAGACCCCCTCCAGATATAGTTCAAGGAGAAGAGGAGCACTACGAAGTTGAAACAGTACTCCAGTCCAAAGTGTCACCCAATAAGAAAGGGATCTTGTACCTCATCAAGTGGAAGGGCTACCCTAGTTCTGAAAACTCATGGCTCCCTGCATCACAAATGAAGCACGCATCACTCCTAGTTCAACAATTTCATACCAGAAACCCCTCCGTGCCCCGACCAAGTAACCTAAGGGTGCTGACGGCGCAGCATGGCCTTAAAGAGGGGATACTGTCACGAACCCATACCTCGGTCCGTGACTTACCCGGGAAACTTAGGAGTGCGCAAGGGAAGGCATGCACAAACCCAGGAATACGAAGTATTGGCCTAGTGGAACTAGCCAAGACGACGCGTGTGAAAGGATTGGATAATCCTTTCCTTCCTATTCAAGAAAGACCCAGTCCGGAACCAGGACTTACCAAGCGAAAGGTCGGATGACCTCACATGACTTGTTTGTTGATCAATCAACAAAGATTGTTGATTGATAAACAAAAGTCCGTTGATTGGTAAACGAAGATTGTTGATCAATTGCCTGACGAGCGGAGCTTGTCAGGGATTAATGCTATTGGATGATATACTTAGAAACCTTCCAGCACATTCCATGCTATCTTTAGAACTCTTCTAGAGTATTCCATGGGCCCACCCATGGATCGGAGTTGGGCCTCCCCTAAAGTACGCACAGACCATGTATTTGGGTATATAAGCTGGAGCAATGTAACAGACAGTCCCTCAGACTGTCCACTTGTGACATCCCCACTTGTACATTCCTGTCTTCTGAGCAGCTTCCCACCATTGGGTTGTTCCTCATCCTTGTCTTGATACTCGTGGTCCATTGTTCCCTCTCCCTGTTCTATCTCCTTGTTGGTTCGATGTTAGCCACCCTGTTCCTTGTGATACTTGGTCTCTCTGTTGCGTATAAACAGTGAGACACTCACCACAGGGGGTGCTCTCCTCTAACTTGGAGGCAGGACGGGGGGCGGTTGACGGGGGCAGGGGGAGCGTTCTCTTGGCTCTCTTCTACCAGTGCAGGGGATGCACGCTGTTCCAAGTAGAAGGCTACACAAAGCTCTGCAGCTTTGTAGTTGATGGGGGAGTCTGGGGTTGGTGGACGAGGAGGGGGTGTCAAGGGATGAAGGGCCGTGGATGGGATACGGAAGACAGGGGATGATGCTGGACGATGGACTGGGGAGACCAACCGGACTGAGGGGGGTGACAGAGGCAAGGGGGCTGGGGATGGGTAACGAAGCTCGGGGGTTGGAGACCGAGCTATTGGCGACGAGAGGGCGGGGGAACCTTGAGGCAAGGCAACTCGCTCAGCGGCCAGAGGAATCTCTGGTGGTGACAGGAAAAACAGGGGAAACGGAAGGTTCTGTCCTAACAGGGACAACAGGAGACGAGGAGGGGACAATGCAGGAAGGGGGGAATCTGGGAGTGGAAGATGACGACGACGACGAGGGGGGGTAGGATACTCAACTGGGTTGTAGTAGGAACCTGAATCAGCGCCCCACACTCCAAACTCGGAGTAATCGTAGTCAGACACTGAGAAGGTTCGTGATCAGCAAGCTAAGACTGTCCAAGTGTGATGAGTGCTCACTGTTTATACGCAACAGCAAGGCTCAAGGTCACAAGGATCAGGGTGGCTGATGTCGAACCAAACAAGGAGTAGAACAAGGACAGGGAACAATGGACCACAAGTAGCAGGACAAGGATGAGGAACAACCCAATGTTGGGAAGCTGCTCAGTAACAAGAGTGGTACAAGTGGGGATGTCGCAAGTGGACAGTCTGAGGGACTGTCTGTTACATTGCTCCAGCTTATAAACTCAAATACATGGTCTGTGGATACTTTAGGGGAGGCCCAACTCCGATCCATGGGTGGGCCCATGGAATACTCTAGAAGAGTTCTAAAGATAGCATGGAATGTGCTGGAAGGTTTCTAAGTATATCATCCAATAGCGTTAATCCCTGACAAGCTCCGCTCGTCAGGTGATTGATCAACAATCTTCGTTTACCAATCAACGGACTTTGTTTATCAATCAATGATCTTTGTTGATTGATCAACAAACAAGTCATGTGAGGTCATCTGACCTTTCGCTTGGTAAGTCCCAGTTCCGGACCGGGTCTTTCTTGAATAGGAAGGAAAGGATTATCCAATCCTTTCACATGCATCGTCTTGGCTAGTTCCACTAGACCAATACTTTGTATTCCTGGGTTTGTGCATGCGTTCCCTTGTGCACTCCTGAGTTTCCCAGATAAGTCATGGACCAAGGTATAGGTTCGTGACAGGATGCTGTTGACTCATCCTACTTTGTTCTGAGGGCATATATCTGTGGAGTAAAAGGTGACATGCTTGGGTCTGCCAAGTTGGGTGGAATGGCAGGACACTCAGCTCTTCATGGTGATCACTTCAGTCTGGTACAAGGGGCCTTCTCTGCTAAGACAAGTGGTGCAAAGCCCAATATTATCCAATCTCTCCACCTGAGAAGAGGGTATATAATAAAAAGTGCCCTATTGTGAATATGGCTAACTTGCCATTGAGATCCCAAGATCATTATTGGGAGACAATTAGAAGGCTTGATTCTGCTGTCACTAAACAAGAACTCAAAAGGATTGTGACTAATACAGGAATCTCACACCCTACTATATGTGCAGCCAGTCCTGCATTTTTGCATCCATCATTCTTTCCCCTGGATCCATTTCATTTATTTTATGAAAACTGCATGGTGCACATCTGGGATTTGTGGGTGACTCACAGTACACCTGATGAGAAGATACATATGAGTGAAGAAATGGCCTCAGAACTTGGTGAAGAGATTGAGAGGGCAGTAAAGACACTCCCACCATCATTTTGTGGGCCAATAAGAAACCTGTACAAAAAGCGCCACAGCCAATACAAAATTTATGAGTGGATGGCTGTCCTTCATTATTTTATCATACCAATGGCATGGGAGCTAGGATTTGATGAAGATGTGCTAGAGAACTTTGTGGAGTTTGTGAATATTGTTGAAGTTGCAATGTCTCACACACCAAAGTGTAATGATGACTTAGCAGCTTTATATTCTCAAGCCACATCTTTCCTTAAAGGATTTGAAAGGCTTTATGTTCATAATGATCCAACCAAAGTTTCAAGGTGCAGACTGTGCATCTGGCAATTGATTCATGTCCCAACCCATATTGCATGGAATGGCTCAATCAGATTTGGTTCTCAAGCCACAGTTGAAAGGGCCATTGGAGAGATTGGTCATAAAGTCAGATCTAAAAAAGCACCATTTGGCAACATTGCCACAATGCTTTTTGAAAGGGCAAATAACAAGGTGCTGACCTTGAAATATTCTTTCTTAAAAACACAATCCAAGGAGAAAAGGAAGTCTGAACATCTATATCAGTCACTTCCAATCAAAAGGGGGGAAACAAATGGACCCTCAGAATATTATCATCACATTGCTGCAATTTGTGATTATCTTAAAGAGGATTTGATATGGACCTGAAAGTTCAGAGATGGGGGAAGTGTAAAATCCCAGGAGATGTCACATTAAGGAGCAGAATATCTGAGCAAGGAGGCCAAGCTTCCAGGTCATATAGATACTTTGAATATCAGGAAGAGGTGCCCATTTTTGGAGAGGCAATGGCATTTTACTCTCTACTAGACAGTGGCCACAAATTGATAGTCTTTCATCAGCTTGTGAGAACAGTTGACATACATGGAAGATGGTGTGGAGAGTGGTCTAAAGGCTATGTGGTGTTGGAAACCTCTCATATCACTAAATTGGTTGGGATTTGGATGATGGAGTCAAGAGTTCATGTCTTAAGATAACATGCAGGATTAGATATGCTTAATGTTGAGGAGTTTGAGATTGAAGAGGAAGAAGAGGAGTAAATAGTTAACCTGATTCTTATACTTGTACTGTATGCTGTATGTAAAGATATTGAAAGCTATTTATAAAAGTATCTTGAGCATGGAAGCAGACTGTAAGCAGTCAAATGACAAACAAACATCTGCAATGCATTGCCTTCACATTCTTAGCCTGTCTTCCAGCCCAGCTCTCAAGCCAGGCATAAGCTCTCCAGTCTGTCTGTTTCTAAGCTGGTTTTATAATTTGTTTAAGTGAGGCAGATCAACTGCAGCCCCTTCCAGCAGACAAATGTCAAGCACACCTTATGTTAATTTCTTCTGATGGCCTCATAATGTGATGCAGTGAGAAAAATGACTGACAGTGTGAAGTAATTCACTAGGTTACATAACACAAGTGCCCTCAAATATCCCTTATCACTAGACTACTATAAGAAAGCTGGTATGGCCAACAGCTCTTGGTGGTGTCCTCACACTTGGGTTCCTTGTTCTCTGAGAGACCATACACTCTATTGCAGAGCTTCCTGGAGTATATCCGGAACTGCTGAATGGTGTGCCCTGTATCTAGTACCTGATGATACCAGTTGAACAGATGTGGGTGCAATTCTCAGTCTTCACCTATTGCCTCTACATCTAGGCACAAATCTGTGGTTGAGTATTCTGAGGATGATCTTGATGTGCAAGTGTTTAAGAGTGGGGGTGGTGAATATGAGGAAGGGATGCATGTAAGCCTTGGATGAAAATGAGATGTTAGAAGATGATGATCTAGAACTTTAATAAGAACACCAGAGAAACTTTTTCAGGTTTGCAAGAATAGTGAACTTGCCTCAATGTGGGTGCAATTTGGGGTCTCCACTATTTCCCTCTACATTTATGCACAAGTCTATGGTTGAGACTTCTGAGAATGATCTTAATGTGCATGTACATCTAGACATAGGACATTTCAACTGTTGTCAAGTAGTTCAGGATGTATTTCAGAAAGCTCTGTGATGAATTGATGAAGCATGTAGTCTCTCAGAGAACAATGGACCCAAGTGTGAAGAGATCTCACTGTCAGCCATGCCAGTCTTCTTGTAGTTTAGTGATGATGAAAAAATTATAGGAATCTGCACTAAGTATGCTAGTGAGGTGAAGTGAACTAGTGAACTCTCTTTTAGACATTTCACCATTTGAGAATCAACATTATATATTAGGGACAAGGAAGGTTTTCATTAAAAATAGAAGGTAGAGAGTCCAACATGTAGAGGTAATAGGTGGAGACTCAGAATTGCACCCACATTGAGGCAAGTTAACTTATTCTTGCAATGTACAAAATTTTCTCTGGTGTTCTTATTAAAAGTTCAAGATCATCATCTTCTAACATTTTACCTTCATTTAAGGCTTACATGTATCCATTCCTCATATTCACTATCCTCACTCCATGCACACATACATCAAGATCATCCTCAGAAGACTCAACCACAGACCTGTGCCTAGATGTAGAGGGAAACAATGGAGACTCAGAATTGCACCCACATTGAGGCAAGTTGACTTGTTCTTGTTATGTGTAAAAGTTTCTCTGGTGTTCATAAAAGATCAAGATCATCATCTTCTAACATCTCATCTTCATCCAAGGCTTACTTGCACCTGTTCCTCATATCCATCACCCTGCTCCAATGTAAATGCACATTAAAATGACTCTCAGAGGACTCAAGCACAGACTTGTGCCTAGATGTAGAGGGAAATGGTGGAGATCCAGAATTGCACCCACATTGAGACAGGTTAACTTATTCTTGTTATGTGTAAAAGTTTCTCTGGTGTTCTTAAAAGATCAAGATCATCATCTTCTAACATCTCATCTTCATCCAAGGCTCACTTGCACCCATTCCTCATATCCATCACTCTGCTTCAAGGTAAATGTACACTAAGACCATTCTCAGAGGACTCAACCACAGACTTGTGCCTAGATGTAGAAGGAAACAGTGGAGATTCAGAATTGCACCCACATTGAGGGAAGTTAACTTGTTCTTGTTATGTGTAAAAGTTTCTCTGGTGTTCTTAAAAGATCAAGATCATCATCTTCTAAAATCTCATCTTCATCCAAGGCTCACTTGCACCTGTTCCTCATACCCATCACTCTGCTCCAAGGTAAATGTACACTAAGATCATTCTCAGAAGACTCGAGCACAGACTTGTGCCTAGATGAAGAGGAAAATGGTGGAGATCCAGAATTGCACCACATTAAGGCAAGTTAACTTATTCTTGTTATGTGTAAAAGTTTTTCTCTGGTGTTCTTAAAAGATCAAGATCATCATCTTCTAACATCTCATCTTCATCCGGAGCTTACATGCATCCCTTCCTCATATTCACCATCTTCACTCTGAAGCACACATACATCAAGATCATCCTTAGAAGACTCAACCACAGACTTGTGCCTAGATGTAGAAGGAACAGGTGGAGACCCAGAATTGCACCCACATTGAGGCAAGTTCACTTATTCTTTCAACCTGCAAAAGTTTCTCTGGTGTTCTTATTAAAAGTTCAAGATCATCATCTTCTAACACCTCATCTTCATCTAAGGCCTACATACACCCCTTCCAGGTATCCACCACTCCCACCTCCACACACATGCACCCATTCCTCATATCCCCACCCCACCACCAGGCACATACACATACACCCCCTTTGCATCCCATCAACCCATTCCTTATGCACCTCTTCCCTATTCCCTCACCCCCTTCCCAATATGCCTCTTCCTCATCCTTTCAACTCCTTCCTCATGCACACCCTCCCCATTCCCTTTCCCATGCACACTTTACCCATCCTTCTCACCCCATCCCCTATGCCACCCTCCTCATCCTTTCACCTCCTGCCTCATGCACACCTTCCCTGTCACGGTTTGACATCATGTGGACTAATCATCGTTACGAGGTCTCGGAGTTCGGGACGCTTACTATATGGTTATGACTACGATAGTAAGCCTTCATTAGTCATGGACACTTATGCGTTGCCGGCATTTGGATTCACCGGTGTTTCAGGTATTTTTAGAACTTATTCATGACTCGATACTAGGATAGCGATAGTAGAGTTTGACTACTAGCTGCGCTTTAAAGCCAGCGCGGAACTGTATATAAACTGTAGTAGGAAGACCATAGCTCACCAGCTTGGTCTTCTTGATCATCACCAGTCTTATCTTGTCTCCTTCCAATCTGTCGATTGAAGCTTACCCTTTGGGTACCCTAGTGTCCATCCAAGTTGACCTAGTGGCCGTGCAACTAGCTAAGTTGCCAGTGTTTCCAAGATTCATCCGTATACTCGGGTATCACGTTGTAGAATCATTCAAGTCAAACCAGTGTTAGGTGATAACGCTACATTAAGACCAAGCTCCAACGTGGCGTCATCAGAGACCACCCGAGAACGTTGCCAGAACTGTGACGACATCTGGTTCACACGAAGAGGTGCAAACAATGTACCACAATGATTTCGCAAGAACACAGAATACCGGTATAGTAAAACCACAGGTACTGAAGGATATCACGCCAGAAGTCGAGAAGACAACTGGACCATTGCAGTTGAGTTTGTTTATGATCGATACGTGTAGGTTGAAATCCGCCGGATTGAGCATCCAGACGTGGAAGGAGAGTGGGACGGATTTCAGCCAGCTTTGGAAGATCTAGGCTGCGACATTTACATCAACGAACTCACACAAGAAGAAGTACAAGAATTGCACACTGCAAACACAAGACCATCCTCCGCTACGCCACCACCATCACCAAGTACCAAGAGTAACGAGTCTCTTGCAGAGCAATTATCCTCCCCATCACAACAAGGAAAAACTTTAGCAATCGCAACAGAATCATTACAATTAGGAGCAATGACGACACTCACCTCTCATGTTCAAACTCAGGCTGCTATGGGAAGTCTACCCCAACAACCAGTGTACTCCCTTACTAACTCACCAATGGCACCAACTGTCATGGCATTTCGAGTGCTCGTGGACCCTCAGAATCAACAAGGACCCCCTAATCCAAACCCACCAGGGGGAGGAGCCAGTGGAGGAGGTGCTGGTGGAGGAGGTGCCGGTGGAGGAGGTGCCGGTGGGGGAGGCGCAGGACCACCTGGAGGAAACCCACCAGCACCAGTACCAGTGGTACAAGCACCCATACCAGCGACGCACGACAAGTTTTGTGGCAATCCACCTGCGGGCTTTGCAGGTGACCGCGAGAAGGCAGAAGAATTCCTAATGCAATGGTGTTTATATGAAGGAATCAATTCCACCCATTCTATTATGCGCAACCCATATCAGAAAGCTATGTTGTTTCTCACTTATTGTAGCATTATCACCTAACGCTTGTTCGACTTGAACAGATCTGTGGCGCGATGTTCTACTATACAGATGAATCTTGAGAGTCACTGGCAACTTAGCTTAGTTGCACTGCCACTAGGTCGGCTTGGTAGACACTAGGGTATCCAAAGGATAAGCTTCAATCGATAGATTGGAAGAGGTAAGATGACGATGAGTAGAGAAAGATCCAAAGACGGTGATGATTCAAGAAGACCAAGCTGAAGAGCCTTGGTCTTTACTGAACAACTTATATACAGTTACTCACTGGCTTTAAAGCGCAGCTTAAAAGAGAAACCCTAGTACGGAGATAATAGTAACGAGTCATATGATCATCTGAAACACCGGTGAAACCCAAGTACCGGCGACACGTAAGTGTCCATGACTAATGAGGCTTACTACCGTAGTCATAACCATATAGTAAGCGTCCCGAACTCCGAGACCTCGTAATTGTGATGATAAGTAGTCCATACCATGTCAAACCGTGACATTACCGCTTTTTCAGGTAGAACATCCTCATTCAAACACCCAAGGGATGATTCTCGCACCTTTGGTAACCGTCACTTCTTGGTCCATAATCCTCTGCAATGCATTGGCAGCTTTGAGCCGACGAGTACACTTCCTGACTTCATTACCGACCACGTACTGTTTGTTTTCCAACGCAGTAATACGCTCGGCAAGTTCGGAGTACTGGGTTGTCAAGCCGTGGTATTGAAGGACCTTGGCCCACAAGGACCGGTCTGGGATCTGAGCCATGGCCAAATCGACTCCATGGTGATCACCATAGTCCTGTCAAAGATAATGCATTTGATCATCCGTGTAATCGCGTTCAACCGAATCAAAGTTGGGAGCTGCGTGTACTTCACCTTGTTGAATTTCCCCCCCTTTCTCCATACAGCCATATACGATGGGATTGTTGCCGGGCATCACATGGACGTACTTGGCAACTGTTTGATGACCATTGATGGTCATACGGAAGGCGATGAATCTGGGGGGAATGTTTAGTTCGAACCCATCAGGCGTGTCCGCTTTGTCCTGGGCTTGCTGTTGGTCAGCTCGGGCTCCTCCTCCTCGATAGTCTGGGAAGCAAGGGCTCTCTTTTGCCGCTCCCACACCAGCTCTTCTTCCTCGCCTCGCCCTCCGTGGCACAAGTGGTACCCCTTCATCTTGGGATCGCGGTACTTCGCGAGGATCTTGGTTTTCTTTGTCCGAGTCGTCTTCCCAAGCTCGGAGTGTGGCACAGATGTGAATACCCCAGGACGTCGCGGGGTCCATGATGACGTTGGTAGGGGGGTCGACGTTGATATATCAAGGTGTTGGTGGCGGCGGGACGCAGATGGGGTCGTTGTTACATGTGCAGTTATAAATGAGTTGTCCACAGTCGTAGTGGATGTGGGATGATTCATCGTCAGGATGGCCTGGACATGACAGGGCGGTCTGCTTACAACTCCCACAAACTCTGCCCACATTACTGATGTTGGAGACGCTTGGAACCTTGATAAGCGTTTGTGGAACAACGATACTCTCAAAGCGAGTATTTGTTCCCTCCTCCACGTCCGATTGGTCTTCCTCCAATCCTCCAGAGTCGTGTCCGCATACATCAGCGGCTTCGGGGATGACGTTGCTGGGTTCGATGCATCGGAAGGCGGCAGCGATCTCTTCATAGTTGGGTTCGATGATAGCGGGGGCAGTGACTTCTGCATAGGTACATTGTTGGATGTGAGGGACATGATAAGATGAAGTGGGTGATGGAGAAGAAGCAGTGGAGGTAGTGGTCATTGTTTGTCGAAGGAAGAACTGATGTGCTTCGTCTAATGATTGGTTCGTTTTTATGCATGAGGAGGTAGGATTCAAAGACCGTTTGAACTCAGCTAAGGCATCAGGGGCATGTATGTCACGATCTGACATCATCTCGCCTTCGGACAACGTCAAGACGCGCCGTTGCATGCATGAACACTGGAAAGACTGCCAAGATTACCCAGGAGCACACAAATGGGTAGGCAAAGATCCAGAGTACGATGAAGAAGAGCAGGTACGCGCTCTAGTGTGGAGTCAAGGAACAGACGAAGAAGACTACATTGGAGAAGGAGAAGTGTTGAGGATTGCCCAACTTGTGAGTGGAATGTTAGTTCATGCAGAACCCTCCAGTGCTGGCACCTCTACTACAGGACGTATGAAGGTCATGTGATTATATCACGTGATAGTCCAGGGTCATGGCATGTATCTGACCTAATCTATAAGTCATGGGACTTGTTGGATGGAAGGTTATGGAAGACCATGGTAGGCATGAGGTCGGATGCGGGATTCCCAATAGCCGAAGGTCTGGACAATTCCCAGTATGGGTTGATTCTGATGGAAGATATTCTGATGTGCTGATATTGCGCCGAGACATTTGTTATCTTGTTATCTTGTGTTCTGATGTCATTTGTGAGTCATATGGTTGTCTTTATCTCTGACTCATGTGAGGCCGTATGCCTCATGTACTGTATGTTTCATGATAAGCCCCTGTGGCTTGATGGACAATTCTCATTGGCAGATTAGGTCGTGAGTCATGTTTACTATAGTTCGAGCTCAGTTAGAATACTGTCTTGGAGTACTATAAGTAGTTGGCAGGTTTCGCCAGTAGTCGATAGCTTAGTTGTTTTGGACATCCACCTGTATTCCTCTCAGGCATAGCCAAACATTCTTATAGCAGAGTCATTGGTCATTGTGACTATTCTTCTATCATTGTTCACTTGTGTCAAGGGTTATCTTCAAGTGACGCTGTATAAGGGGACCATCTGTGGTTATTTGCCCTTCTCGAGTATTTCCTAAGTTGCAAGCCGTGTGCTTGACTTAGAGGTGATTGAAGGAAAGCCTTCAGGTTCAAGTCGAACCAGCGATTCATGGAATCGTGACAATGTATGTCAGTGGCGTTGACCCACTGTGACTCCGAGTCTGGGTATCCCTTCCATTTGATAAGGAATTGTTTGCGCCTTGTTCTGCCGAATTGCCGTTGGTCTAGAATCTTCTCGATTTCGTATTCTTCTTCCCCATCGATTAATTCAGGGGGAGGTCTTGGGAAATTTGGTCCATGAAAGGAAGTCTCAAAATAGGGGGTGAGAAGATCGATGTGAAATACGTCATGAATGTTCCATTTGGCAGGTAATTCCAATCGATAATTGACAGGGGACATCACCTGAACAATCTGGAATGGACCGTGTCTCTTGGGCACAAGCTTGGTGCTTGGTTGATGAGTCCTCAGGTGACGTCCCTCTAGCCATACGCGATCCCCTTTTTGGAATTTGGGCATATCTTTATGTGATACCCATGACTTCTGTGCCTTGACAATTTGTTTTTGCGCGTGTTCTCATGCTTGTTTGAACTGGTCAAGACGTAACACCACTTGCGGAAGAGGACTGGGTGTAGAATTCCAATCAGCACGAGGATTGTGTCCCATCAATAAGAAGAATGGAGACTGTCCTGTAGTCTCGCTGAGCCAATTGTTATGCGTGAATTCTGCTATTGGAAGATAGAGATTCCAATTGTCTTGTCTTTCGTTTACCCAAAAACGAAGATATTGTTCTAGCCATTGATTGGTCCGCTCTGATTGTCCATCAGTACGAGGATGATATGCGGTAGAGATGTTTTGACTAATTCCCAGTTGTTTGCACAATTCTCTTGTAAATTTGGATGCGAATCGGGGATCTCTGTCACTGATAATTTTGTTTGGTAGTCCATACCGCATGAACACATGTTTGATATACAGCACGGCCGTTTCTTCTGCGTCAATTTCTTCGTTACAAGGGATGAATACCGATGCCTTAGTGCAGTCGTGATCCGTGACTGTAAGGATAGAATCATAACCTTGTGCAATCAGTAATTTAGTAATGAAATTGAGAGCGATAGTTTCGAATGGCATAGCTTCTGGTTTGGGAAATATAGATTGTAGTGCCACTTTAATGGGGCGGTTGTTGATTTTGTGTCGTTGGCATTCGGCGCACCCTCTTACATATGCCAAAATGTCTTGTCGAATTGTTGGCCACCAATAGTATCATTCTACTATTTTACCAGTTTTGTTGATCCCTGGGTGACCGTGTACTGGGGTATCGTGGTAAGCAGCGATAATTGACTTTCGCTCTTCACTTTCCTTGGTAATCACTCTTCTGCCTTCTTTGTACCATACCCCGTTGATCCTCTTGAGTTTGTGAGGATCTATCCATGGTCTGATGACTTTTTCATCTTGTACATTCTTGTTGCTAGTCAACATCATTTCTTCTACTGTGACGGTTGCCGAAGAATGGATGGGCATTCCTGTACGGTGTGCATTTGTAGTTCGTATGAACAATTTGTCTGGCAGCACTGTAATATTTTCGTTATCTTGTTCCCCGTGATCATAATCGGGTCGTCTTGATAATGCATCAGCCTGTCCGTTTGCAGTTCCTTTTATGTGATGAATTTCGAAGTCATATTCTGATAATTCAAATACTTCCCTTGCGACTTGTCGACTAATTTTCTGGGGTTCTCTCCAGTATCGCAAGTTCATGTGATCCGAAAATACTTTGATTTTGTGGTGCGATCCCGCTAATAAAGGTCTCCAATGATGTAATGCCTTGACTATTGCCAGTAGTTCGAGGTCATAGATGTCATAGTTTCGCTCTGCTGTGTTTAGCGTAGCAGAGTAATAGCCTATGGGGTGTCTTTTGCCATCAGTTTTCTTTTGGAGTAGTACCGCTCCCACTGTGAATCCTGATGCATCTACTTCCAGTTCGAATTGATCTTGTAATACTGGATGTGCAAGTACCGGTTTGCTTGTGACACGTCCTTTTAATAGATCGAACATGTGTTGTTCCGTTGTGCCCCAGTGCCAATCCGTGGCCTTCTTTGTGAGTTCATTCAGTGGTTTGGCAATTGATGCAAACCCTTTAATGAATAGGTGGTAGAAATTGCAAAAGCCCAAAAAGATCGTACATCCTTAACTTTAGTTGGTGTCGGCCAGTCCTTTATACCTGCGATTTTGATGGGGTCCATACGTGTTACCCCTTTTTCAAGGATTACCCCCAGGTAATGGAGAGATGTCGAGTGGAAGGTACACTTTGCCGGTTTGAAAAATAAATCGTACTTTGCTGCTATTGATAGTACGTCTTTGACTGCTTTGATATGGTCACCGAGAGTTGTCCTAGTAGCGATACTGATGTCGTCCATATAGACACGAATAGTAGTTCCTTTTTCTTTGTGTTTGGCGATTGTATCCCTGTATATGTGATTCATCATCGACTGAAATGTGGTGGGCGAGTTTGTCAATCCAAAAAACATCACTGTAGGTTCAAAAAGCCCATAGGGTGTTTTGAATGCTGCCTTGTGTTCGTCTCCTGCTTTAATGCGGATATTGTTATATCCCCATCGTACATCGAGTTTGGTGTAAATATGTGCGCCACTAAGGTCTTTGATGAGCGTTTGGATCAACGGTAAAGGGTAATTATTGCGGATGGTGGATTCGTTGATTCGTTGGTAGTCCTGGACTGGACGTAGTTTTCCGTCCTTCTTTTTTACAAAGAAGAATGGTGATGCGTACTGCAATTTAGAGGGTCTGATATACCCTTTGTTGAGATGTTCTGTTATGAACTCTCGTAACGGTTTGTCTTCTAATTGCGATAGCTCGTATATAGAGCAATTGATGTGATCTGGGGTGTTTGCTTTGAACTTGATCGCGTGATCCCATTCCCGAGAAGGGGGAAATCGATGGGATTCTTCCTCGCTAAAAACCCTTTTGAAGTCTTTGTATTCTTCTGGTATTGTAACTTCTTCTTTGGGTCCTGCGGCGATAGCAAGATCAGTAGCTGCTCCTCTGATAGAACATTGCGCTCCCAATTTGGCAATGATATTGTGTTTGATTGTTTCTGAGAGTACATGGGCTACCACGCTGGTGTTGACCATAGGATGACAGGATTTGATTATGATTGGTGGTGCGTTTTCATCGATAGTCCCATGTTTCCAGCTGAACTTTGGTTCGAAAGTGCTAAGCCATGGATATCCAAGGAGAATATCCTCCTTTCCGATGTCCGCAAGGAGGAATCTCATTTTCCTGACAACTCCTTTTGTCAATATTTGTAAATCGACGAAATGAGTGACTGATCCCTTTTTGTTGTGAGTATCATCAATATTGAACAATTGTTTTGGTAGCGGTAGTGGGGTTGTTCCTAATCCCATCCTTTTTACGAAGTGCAGATTTATGAAATTGTCCGTGGCTCCTGAATCCACTAATGTTTTTATATCGGCCTTGTTGCTGCTGGTTCGGATTGATACTGGAATTCGCATAGAACGGAAGTGAGTTATGTATACAGCTTTACAACGTAATGCCCTCACCTAGGCCGTCAGGTTTAGGCATCCCCAAAATCCTTGTTCCCCATTAACTCCTGCATCGCCATTGCTTTGAATTCTTCAGTTTCGTTAGCTGCAGTTCGCAACCAATCGTTCTTCCTTTCTTCGGTACTGCGGTTATCTGCTACCATTTGAGCGATGTGGAGATCTTCCCCAACTTCGGAGCGGTCATCCACCACCTCGATTCCTCGAGAACTGCTGTGAGGCTTAGGTGGATTGCGTGGTTGACGTGGCTGGGAGCAATTGCGACTGAGATGTCCTTTCTTTTGACAATTATAGCAAATCACTTCCCTGAGATCTGGGGGCTGTCTCCTTTGCAAAAACCCTTGACGAGGTTGAAACGGGGGTCGAGGATTATTAAGGTAAGGCCTTGGTTGAGCCAAGACGTCTTCGGCGTGTGCCAATCGTCCCCTAGATCTGGCTCTGTCCGCAGTCGTGTCCATTGCATCTGGATGACGTCTAAATTGTCTCCAGTTGGTTTGTGGTGCTGGTGTAGGCCGAAGTGGTATTTTGTATTGATCGATTTTATTCCTCATGTGGAGGTATTGGCCTTGACGCTTAATAGCTGCTCTCTTCCAGTCTTCATAATCCGTAGGATCGTCATGGAGATAAATTGTTTCATGTAATTTGGTTGGCAGTCCGTTTGCAAATAGATCAAGGACCATTGGTTGATCTATGTTGTAGCCAGCGTATCTGACCAACTGTTCGAATTTTGCCATGTACGCATCAATGTCTCCTTTTTCCATCTTGATGCCCCTTCGCAATTCTGTTTGCGCTTTCTCTTCTTTGAGAGTATCTGCATATTGCCTCATGAACGAGGAATGGGTGTTGTACCATAACCAGTTGTTGAAAGGATCCCGTCCGTTGATATCCACTTGGACTCGTAGCCAAGCCACCATTGATCCTACCCATTCGGTTACTGCTGTACCTTGGATGTAAGTGAGGAACAACATAGCTTTTTGATATGGGTTGCACATAATGGAGTGAGTGGAGTTGATTCCTTCATATAAGCTCCATTGCATTAGAAATTCTTCTGCCTTCTCGCGATCACCTGCAAAGACTGCGGGTGGATTGCCACAGAATTTGTCATGTACCGCTGGTAAGGGTGCTTGCGCTGCTGGTATCGGCACTGGTGGGTTGCCGGGAGGTGGTCCTGCTCCGCCACCTCCTCCGCCATTACCGCCTCCTCCTCCTCCATTACCACCTCCACCTCCTCCACCTGGTGGGTTAGGAGGAGGGGCGCCTTGTTGGTTTTGAGGATCTGTGAGTGCTCGAAAGGCCGTGACCGTTGGTGCCACTGGTGAGTTAGTGAGGGAATAGACTGGTTGTGTGGATGAACTTTCCATAGTAGCCTGAGATTGAATATGGGATGTGAGTGTTGTCATTGCTCCTAATCGTAGTGATTCTGTTGCAATTGCTAAGGTTATTCCTTGTTGTGATGGAGAGGATAGTTGTTCTTCAGAGGATATTTTACTCTTGACACTTGGTGCAGGAGATGATGGAGTGGACGGTGGTTTGACGTTTGCTGTGTTCAATTCTTGTACTTCTTCTTGCGTTAGTTCGTTGATGTAGATATCGCAACCTAGATCTTCCAACGCTGGTCGAAATCCTTCCCACTCTCCATCTCCGGTTCTAGGTTGAAACCAGCAAATTTCCACCCAAACGTATCGATCGTAAATGAACTCAACTGCAACAGTTCAATTGTCTTCTCGACTTCTAGTGTGATATCCGTGAGTACCTGTAGTTTTGCTATACCGATATTCGGTGTTTTTGCGAAATTGTTGTGGTACGTTGTCAGCACCTCGGTGGCTGAAAAAGAAGTCGTCGCAGCTCAGGCAACGTTCTCTGGTAGTTTCTGAAGACGCCACGTTGAAGTTGGTCTTAATGTAGTGTTATCACCTAATGCTTGTTCGACTTGAACAGATCTGCGGCGCAATGTTCTACTATACGGATGAATCTTGAGAGTCACTGGCAACTTAGCTTAGTTGCACTGCCACTAGGTCGGCTTGGTAGACACTAGGGTATCCAAAGGATAAGCTTCAATCGATAGATTGGAAGAGGTAAGACAACGACGAGTAGAGAAAGATCCAAAGACGGTGATGATTCAGGAAGACCAAGCTGAAGAGCCTTGGTCTTTACTGAACAACTTATATACAGTTACTCACTGGCTTTAAAGCGTAGCTTAAAAGAGAAATCCTAGTACAGAGATAATAGTAACGAGTCATATGATCATCTGAAACACCGGTGAAACCCAAGTACCGGCGACACGTAAGTGTCCATGACTAATGAGGCTTACTACCGTAGTCATAACCATATAGTAAGCGTCCCGAACTCCGAGACCTCGTAATTGTGATGATAAGTAGTCCGTACCATGTCAAACCGTGACACTTATGTTCAAGGAACGGCGGTAACCGAATGGGTAGGATCAATGGTGGCTTGGCTATGAGTACAAGTGGACATAAATGGACGAGATCCCTTCGACGATTGGTTATGGTACAACGCTCACTCCTCATTCATGAGACAATATGCGGACACTCTAAAAGAAGAGAAAGCGCAAACAGAGTTGCGTAGGGGCATCAAAATGGAAAGAGGGGACATTGATGCATATGTGGCTAAATTTGAACAACTGGTCAGATATGCTGGCTATAACATAGATCAACCAATGGTTCTTGATCTATTCGCAAATGGACTACTGGCCAAACTACAGGAAACCATCTATCTCCATGATGGTCCTACGGACTACGAGGACTGGAGGAGAGCAGCCATTCGACGTCAAGGCCAGTACATCGATCTAAGGAACAAGATCGATCAGTATAAGATATAACCACGATCAATCCCACCAACGCAGACAAACTGGAGACAGTTTAGACGTCATCCGGATGCAATGGATACGTCCGCAGACCGAGCCAGAGCCAGAGGACGACTGGCACAAGCAGAAGATGTGTTGGCCCAACCAAGGCCTTATCTTAACAATCCTCGACCCCCATTTAAACCTTGTGAAGGGTTCCTGCAGAGGAGGCAACCCCCAGACCTCAGGGAAGTAACTTGCTATAATTGTCAAAAGAAAGGACATCTCAGTCGCAATTGCTCCCAGCCATGTCAAACACACCAACCACAAAGGCTGTACAGCAATTCTTGGGGTCTAGAAGTAGTGGATGATCGCACTGAAGTTGGCGAAGATCTCCACATCGCTCAAATGGTAGCAGACAGCTGCACTACCGAAGAAAGGAAGAATGATTGGCTGCGAATGGTGGCCAATGAAACTGAAGAATTCAAGGCTATGGCCATGCAGGAGTTGATGGGAAATAAGGATTTTGGGGACGCCTGAACCCGACGGCCTGGGTGAGGGCATTACGTTGCAATGCTGTATACATAACTCGTTTCCATTCTATGCGAATTCCAGTATCGATCCGAACCAGCAGCAACAAGGCCGATATAAAAACACTAGTGGACTCAGGGGCCACAGACAATTTCATAAATCCTCGATTCATGAAACGAATGGGGTTGGGAGTGGCCTTATTACCACAACCAAAGCAACTATTCAACATAGACGATACCCATAACAAAAAGGGATCGGTCACTCATTTTGTCGATTTACAAATATTGACAAAAGGAATTGTCAGGAAAATGAGATTCCTGATTGCAGACATCGGAAAAGAAGACATCCTCCTTGGATACCCATGGCTTAGTACCTTTGAACCGAAGTTCAGCTGGAAGCATGGGACTATTGACGAACAGGTCCTACGGATTATAATCAAATCATGTCATCCTGAAGTCAACACCAGTGTAGTAGCCCAATTACTGTCCGAAGCGGCAAAACACAACATCATCGCCAAATTAGAGACATATTGCTCTATTAAAAGTGCAGCCACTGATCTCGCTATCACTGCAGGACCCAAGAAAGACGTCCAAATACCGGAAGAATATAGAGAATTCAAAAGGGTTTTTAGTGAAGAAGAATCCCATCGGTTTCCTCCCTCTTGGGAGTGGGACCATGCCATTGAATTCAAAAAGAATACTCCGGATCACATCAACTGTTCCATATATGAACTCTCCCAGTTGGAGGACAAACCATTATGGGAGTTCATCACGGAACATCTCAACAAGGGGTACATCAGACCCTCCAAATCGCAGTACGCTTCACCTTTCTTTTTTGTAAAAAAGAAGGACGGAAAGCTACGTCCAGTTCAGGACTATCGTCAAATCAATGAATTCACCATCCGCAATAACTATCATTTGCCGCTAATCCAAACCCTCATCAAGGACCTTAGTGGCGCACACATTTACACCAAACTCGACGTATGATGGGGCTACAACAATATCCGTATCAAAGCGGGTGATGAACACAAAGCCGCGTTTAAAACACCATATGGACTCTTTGAACCCACAGTGATGTTCTTCGGACTGACGAACTCACCTGCTACATTCCAGTCGATGATGAACCATATATACCGGGATACAATTACAAAGCATGATGCACAAGGGACCACCATTCGTGTCTATATGGATGACATTGGTATCGCCACTCGGACAAACTTAGCTGACCACATTAACGCAGTTAGGGATGTACTAACGGTAGCAGCAAAATACGACCTATTTTTCGAGCCGGAGAAGTGCACCTTCCACTCACTGTCTCTTGATTACCTGGGGGTAATCCTTGAAAAAGGGGTAACACGTATGGACCCTGTCAAAATTGCAGGCATAAGAGACTGGCCAACGCCAACTAAAGTTAAGGACATACAATCTTTTCTGGGTTTTTGCAATTTTTACCGCCTATTCATCAAAGGGTTCGCATCAATTGCCAAACCACTGAACGAACTCACAAAGAAAATGATGGAATGGCGTTGGGGCCCAACAGAACAACATGCGTTCGACATATTGAAAAGACGTGTCATAAGCGAACCCATGCTTGCACACCTGGTATTGCAAGACCAATTCGAATTAGAAGTAGACACATCAGGATTCGCAGTGGGAGCGGTGTTACTCCAAAATAAAACTGATGGAAAAAGACATCCCATAGGCTATTACTCCGCAACATTAAATGCGGCAGAACAGAACTACGACATCTATGACCTTGAACTACTGGCAATAGTCAAGGCATTACGCCATTGGCGACCCTTACTAGCAGGATCACATCACAAGATTAAAGTGTTTTCGGATCATATGAACTTGCGATACTGGAGAGAACCTCAGAAAATCGGTCGATGAGTCGCAAGGGAAGTATTGGAATTATCCAAATATGATCTCGAAATTCATCACATAAAAGGAACTGCGAATGGACGGGCAGATGTGTTATCAAGACGACCTGACTATAATCATGGGGAACAAGATAATGAAAATGTTATGGTGCTACCAGACAAAATATTTGTACGAACCACAGATGCACACCGTACTGGGATGCCCATCCATTCATTTGCAACAATCGCGGTAGAAGAAACGATGTCAACAAGGGGCAAAGATGCCCAAGACGAAAGTATCATCAAACCATGGGTAGATCTGCACAAACTCAAAAGGATCAACGGGGTATGGTACAAAGAAGGCAGGAGGGTAATTACCAAGGGAAGTGAAGAGCAAAAATTAATAATCGCCGCTCACCACGATACCCCAGTACATGGTCACCCAGGAATCAACAAAACTGGCAAAATAGTGGAACGATACTATTGGTGGCCAACGATACAACAAGATGTGTTGGCGTATGTAAGGGGCTGCGCGGAATGCCAACGACATAAAGTCAACAATCACCCTATTAGGGCTTCACTACAACCTATATTCCCCAAACCGGAAGCTATGCCATTTGAGACTATTGCTCTCGACTTCATCACTAAATTACCAATCGCACAGGGCTACGATTCAATTCTTACCGTCACGGATCACGATTGCACCAAGGCATCTGTGTTCATTCCCTGTAACAAAGAGATCAATGCAGAAGAAACAGCCGCACTGTATATCAAACATGTGTTTATGCGGTATGGACTACCAAACAAAATCATCAGCGACAGAGATCCCAGATTCGCATCCAAATTCACAAGAGAATTATGCAAACAATTAGGGATTACTCAGAATATTTCCACCACATACCACCCTCGCACCGATGGACAATCAGAGCGGACCAATCAATGGCTTGAACAATATCTCCGCTTTTGGGTAAATGAATGACAGGACAATTAGAATCTTTATCTTCCAATAGCAGAATTCACGCATAACAATTGGCCCAATGAGGCCACAGGGCAGTCTCCGTTCTTCTTATTGATGGGGCATAATCCTTGTGCTGATTGGAATTCCACGCCTAGTCCCCTTCTGCAAGTGGCATTACGCCTTGACCAATTCAAACAAGCACAGGAACATGCTCAAAGACAAATTATCAAAGCCCAGAAGTCATGGGTATCACATAAAGATATGCCCAAATTCCAAATAGGGGATCGTGTATGGCTAGAAGGACGTCACCTGAGGACTTCTCAGCCAAGCGCCAAGCTTGCGCCCAAGAGACATGGGCCATTCCAGATTGTTCAGGTGATGTCCCCAGTCAACTATCGATTAGAACTACCTGCCAAGTGGAGTATTCATGATGAGTTTCACATTGATCTTCTCACCCCCTATTGTGAGACTTCCTTTCACGGACCAAATTTCTTGAGACCTCCCCCTGATTTAATCGATGGAGAAGAAGAATACGAGATTGAGAAGATTCTAGACCAACGGCAATTCAGCAGAACAAGGCGCAAACAATTTCTTATCAAATGGAAGGGGTACCCAGACTTGGAGTCGCAGTGGGTCAACGCCACTGACGTACATGCCCCTGACACCTTAGCTGAGCTCAAACGGCTCTTAAACTCTACCTCCTCATGCATAAAAGCAGGCCAATCAATAGACGAAGCACATCAGTTCTTTCTTCATCGAGTTATGACTACTTCTTCCGTCTCCTCTACACACAATGACCAGTCTTCCTACCACTCCCCTGCCATCGTACAACCCACCTATGCAGAAGTCGCCACAGCTTTCCGCTGTATCGAACCAGGGGATGTCATCCCGAAACCCCTGATGTATGCGAACATGACTCTGGAGGATTGGAGGAAGACCAATCGGAGGTGGAGGAGGGAGCTCCTACTCGCATCGAGAGCGTCCTTGTTCCACAAACGCTTATCCAGGTGCCAAGCGTCTCCGACCTCAGTGACGTGGTCCGAGTTTGCAGAGATTGTAAGCAAACTGCCCTGTCGTGTCCAGGTCATCCTAACACCGACGAATCCCACATCCACTATGACTGTGGACAACTCATCTACAACTGCACATGTAATAACGACCCCGTCCGCATCCCTCCGCCGCCAACGCCCCGATATATCAATGTCGACCCCCTACCAATGTCATCATGGACCCCGCGACGTCCTGGGGAATTCACATCCATGCCACTCTCCGAGCTCGGGAAGATGACTCGGACAAAGAAAATCAAGATCCCCACCAAGTACCGGGATCCCAAGATGAAGGGGTACCACTTGTGCCGCGGAGGGCGAGGCGAGGAAGAAGAGCTGGTGTGGGAGCAGCAAAAGAAAGCCCTTGTTTCCCAGACTATCAAGGAGGCGGAGTATGGGCCAAACAACAACGTGCTCAGGACAAGGCTGATGCCCCCGATGGATTTGAACTAAACATTCCCCCCAGATATATTGCTTTTCGTATGACCATCAATGGTCACATCACTGTCGCCAAGTATGTCCATGTCATGCCTGGCAATAACCCCCTTTGTGTACGGATGCATGGAGAAGGGGGGGGAGATTCAACAAGGTGAAGTCCATGCTGCTCCCGATTTCAATGCCGTGGATAACGACCGCCAGTACACACATGACCAATTGCGGTACTTATGACAGGATTATGGTGATCACCACGGGGTCGACTTAGCCCTGGGGCAGATTCCCGATCAGTTGTTGTGGGCGGAGGTCCTTCAATACTGTGCTGTCGCCAGTTGGTACTCCGAACTTGCTGAGCGAATCACCGCTCTAGAAAATGAACAGTACGTGGTTGGTAATGAAGTTAGGAAGTGTACACGTCATCTAGCGGAGGTGAACGGACTACAGCGGATCATGGATCAGGAAGTTTCGGTCAGTCGAGGTGCGACCATTATCCCTTGGGTCTTTGAACGAGGATGTTCTACCTGAAAAAGGGGTAATGTCACGGTTTGACATCATGTGGACTAATCATCGTTACGAGGTCTTGGAGTTTGGGATGCTTACTATACGGTTATGACTACAATAGTAAGCCTTCATTAGTCATGGACACTTATGCATCGCCAGCATTTGGATTCACCAGTGTTTCAGGTATTTTTAGAACTTATTCATGACTCAATACTAGGATAGCGATAGTAGGGTTTGACTACTAGCTGCGCTTTAAAGCCAGCGCGGAACTGTATATAAACTGTAGTAGGAAGACCATAGCTCGCCAGCTTGGTCTTCCTGATGATCACCAGTCTTATCTTGTCTCCTTCCAATCTGTCAATTGAAGCTTACCCTTTGGGTACCCGAGTGTCCATCCAAGTTGACCTAGTGGCCATGCAACTAGCTAAGTTGCCAGTGTTTCCAAGATTCATCTGTATACTCAGGTATCATGTCATAGAATCGTTCAAGTCGAACCAGCGTTAGGTGATAACGCTACATTCCCTGCCCCCACCACCTCCTCCATATATGCTTTCCTTATGCACATCTTCCCCATGCAAGCTTTCTCTATATCCTTCACTGGCCTCACCCTCTTTCTTAAGTCTCTTGCATGACTTACAATGAGTGCAGCTTGACCAGCAATCAACTTTGCCTAATTTGGTAATTCAATCCAGCTTTGACTTTCATTGACTGTGTACTGACTTATGATGACTTGCCACTCACAT
Source organism: Lactarius quietus (assembly GCA_015025155.1). Classification (NCBI taxonomy): domain Eukaryota; kingdom Fungi; phylum Basidiomycota; class Agaricomycetes; order Russulales; family Russulaceae; genus Lactarius; species Lactarius quietus. Next base: position 1,466 of record WITN01000840.1, on the reverse strand, counting down.
TGCCTAATTTGGTTATGCACTCCAAGTCATGTCAATTTTTTCTACTTTTTTTCCCCAAGTCAACTTTGACTTTCATTGACTGTATACCAACTTGTGCTGACTTGCCACTTGCATTGCCTAATTTGGTTATGCACTCCAAGTCATGTCAATTTTTTCTACTTTTTTCCCTGAGTCAACTTTGACTTTCATCAACTGTGCACCAACTTGTGCTGACTTGCCATTCACATTGCCTAATTTGGTTATGCACTCCAAGTCATGTCAATTTTTTCTACTTTTTTCCCCAAGTCAGCTTTGACTTTCATTGACTGTGTACCAACTTGTACTGACTTGCCATTCACATTGCCTAATTTGGTTATGCACATCAACAAAATGCCAGTAAGCTGAAACTTTTTGTGATTTTTTCCCCAAGTCACATTTCCCTTTGATCATTTTTGATTTTCTGAAATGGACTTTCATTGACTAGTAGTTGACCTTTGACTAAACATTGACTGAAATGCAGGTTTTTTCGACTTTGGCCTGACTTTTGCTTGAATTCCTTTTTTACTGTGTGTGAGACATGAGGGGTTGGGAAGCGGTTGTGTTTGGTGGGTTGAATCTCACTGCTTTTATGTGAGTCTCAGCAGCTGGGTGAGAGTTTTTGAACTTCCTTATCTCTGCCTCTGCATGGACATCATCCCATGCGTGTTATGATCGTGGTCTGACTTAGACCTCGTCACGCGATGGTGAGTAACATGACTTAGCAAATGTGTGTCAACACACGAAGGTGTGACCGGTTTCCAAGGACTCCTGAAAGAGCCTTCCTAAGGGAGCGGACTAGAGGCGGGAAGAAGGAACCCGACTAGATTCGAGAGTGATACAAGAGAGTCAAGCTGTCGACTACATCAGTCGACAGCTGCTTTATAACTAGTTCTTGACCGTACGCCTTCGTCAGCGATACAGCCACTACTACTACTACTCGGTAATCGTCCACTAATACTAACGCCACAACTACTACCCTCAGTCATCGTCTCAGTCATCGTACAGTAATAGTATCAGTAATCAACATAGTTCGTATGAGTAAGATTCGGAAGCGACTCGTCATCCCGCTTACGATGGTAACCACGGCAAATCGTAACATCACCCCCTTTACAAGGGTGAGCGCCCACACTCCACAACCCAGCTAGTCACTGTAGTAAGTCTGACGTCAGTCCCGTGCTCGTCGCGTACCCTCCTAAGCGCATGAGCGCGTCCCAGTCGCCTCGACGAATGCATGGCCCTGTCGATGTGGACAAAGATATCGTCCTCCAGCTTCTTGATCGCCTGCTCGAGCTCGGCTATGACTTCCATGGACGTGCGGTAGCACCTCACTTCGGCTTGGAGGGAGATATCCCCCAATCGAGCGAGGGCCTCGTCTACCTGTCGCTTTCCACTGAAGTCAGCGCGGAAGTACCCGAGTTCTTCACGGGTATACTCAGCTGCGGGGCCCA